>JAACJT020000002.1:171859-192055 GCA_009936485.2 Gymnarchus niloticus | reverse complement strand
CAAAAGATCAGTCAAGTATTCTGGGGCCAAACCATGCAAGGCCTTATAGGTAAGTAAAAGTATTTTAAAGTCAGTGCGAGCCTTAAGATGCTGAAAGGTATGGTGGATGTTCATTACATCAGCACTATGATTGTTATTTGTGTGATCATTCAGTCTTTGGATGACCAGAAGATTTACCACTTGTGTGTGTGTCTGCACCATATTGACATAAACAATCCCCTCCACCCTTTCTGGGCAGGGTGGTGGCTCACTTGTTAGCATCTGCTGTCTCACACCTCTAAGGTTGGGGGTTTGAAGTCCACCTCCAGTCCGCGTGTGTGTCTGCGTGCAGTTTGCATGTTCTCCCTGTCATGTAGGGTTAAATCTGCGGTCCAAAGACATGCAGGTAAACTACTGTGTGTCTCTAAATTGCTCACATTGTGGGCATGTGTGCCTATGTCCTACAATTGAATGGCATCCTGCTCAGGGTGTGGGTTAAGACTCCGCCCCCACTGACCCAGATAAGCAGTTTTAAGACCGATGGGCTTTTTTTGTTATTATAATTACCACTTCTCTGAAGCAGTGTCTATTAAAAGCTTTTTAAATGCTCTGTTTTAGTGCATGCAGTATTTCTAAAAGTCTTCTATCTGGTACTCTAGAATCTTTCCTTCAGTAAGCCTCTGACTGGAACCCGGTCTTTGATTTACAGTCCATCATTCTGCTGCTACACAGCCAGCGCAGGTATATCTTCGAGTACGACCAGACAGACCGCCTCCTCTCGGTCACCATGCCCAGCATGGTGCGTCACAGTCTGCAGTCCATGCTGTCAGTGGGCTACTACAGGAACATCTACAGCCCTCCGGACAGTGGCACCTCCGTCGTCCAAGACTACGCCCGTGACGGGCGTCTCCTCCAAGTCCTGTACTTGGGCACAGGCCGCCGCGTCCTCTACAGATACACCAGGCAGTCACGCCTGTCAGAGATCCTCTACGACACCACCCTCGTCACGTTCACGTACGATGAAGGCTCGGGCGTGGTCAAGACCATCCACCTCATGCAGGAGGGGTTTGTCTGCACCATCAGATACAGGCAGACAGGTGAGGCTGCAGAATGTCCAACGTGTTGCATTCTGGGTCTTTTTGCGTTAAGCCTGCAAAGTGTTAAAAGTACGTCAGATCGGTATAAGACTCTGCACTGAAGAAGACATGAAGCTACAGTGTTAACCACAGAGAGCTGTGTCAAGCTGTTAGTAATATTTTATTCAAAATAATTCATGACATTTTTGTAAATTATCATTCATAATGTATCTTTACCTAGAGCTTTTGTTTGAACTTGAGACCATGAAAATTTCAAAAGTTATACTTCATTTCTTGCCTGAAAGGTCTTTACTACACGAATATGATATTAATATTTATGAAACCCCACCCATAACCATGGTAAAATTCTTCTTGCTTAGCTTCAATCTTGTGAGAAACGGCTGTTTCCCCAGGGCTTGCAGCTCATGAACGCCGGAAATGGTTAAGTAAAATTCAGCCACTTACATCACGGACAGTTATGCAGGAGGCTACATCAGTCTCATTGTAAAGACCCTTGGCCTGTGAATGGAGTAATCTCCAGGTCGGCAATCTTTCTGGTCTACTTCATATCAGCTGACTTTTTTGATTGTCTCTGCCCCCCCAAAAGGGTGGCCAAGGAAGATAACCAAATCCTCAAACCGTTCCATAGCTTTACATTAATAATGCCTTCACTTTAGCGGGTTCCACCAATGGTCCTTTTTACATGAGGTGATAATGTTCATTAGAGATTGGAAAAGCTACAGAAATAAAACTTTTCAGGTGAGCTCTTCCCCATAATGCAGGAAATCTAGTCTCTCAACCAAATTAAGAACAGTCACATCAATGTATTGTTCGATATTTTGTTTTTAACTTCATCAGTTTATAAATTAAATTAATTTCTTTTTTAACAGAGACCTAGACTTGCCCCTTGTATTGCCTTGTCAAAGTCCGGCACTCTCCAGTTCTGACTGGTTTAAACCAGACAGTGACTGACAGTATGTCACGGTCCCACCCGCTGTCTTATGGAGCCTCATTTCATTGGCCCGCATTCTTTGGGGCTTAACTGTGTCAGGGGATACAGTAGATGCAGATAATGAGAGCCGAGCTGCCGCTGTGAGGAGATTAACATGTGATTTATGGTGGTCTAAAACTTAATGTTCCAATATTTACAGCCATATTGCTTGTGTAATCACAACTATTGTCCTTAGATTCCATTATGCTTCTCAATTAAAGGTTAAACACCATACATAAATGCAATTAACAAACCTCAGTTAGAGGTTGTTAATGCAGAAGCATTATAATTTGTTTGTATTCGTTTAGTTTATATTATGAATAATTTATTACTTAATCATGACCAAGGTTATTAAGTGTATGCAAATAATTGCCACTTCTTACAGATTTACATGACTGATTGCATTCTGTAGCATTTGCATGTTCTCCTTGTATTTGCATGTATCTTCTGTGGTCTTGAAACATGCGGTTAAATGAATTGGTCTCTCTGTTTAACCGGTGAAGTGTGTGCTCTGTGCCTCACTAGCTAGGCTCAGAGTAAGATACAGACCATTTTGGCAGATATCTTTCTGTAATTAATTACATAAATAACCAGGTACAGAAGTGGCCATTTTGTGGATATTGTATCAATGTAACCAGTTTATTTCATTTTAAATTTGAGTCTATTACGGTTTAGCCGGTACAGGTTTACAGGGAGCCTGAAGTCCATTTCAGAGAGCACAGAACATGAAGAGATATTTTGACCCAGGTACCAGACTGTCACACAAAGGGAGAATTGTACAGAATTATAGAGAATTGTACATCCCAGTCCACCTAAGCCACTTGGTTTTGTGCTTTGCTGGGGAACTCAGTGGAACATGTACAGCATCCATGCACCCCCCACTAGCACGAAGGAGCTGTGAGCCCAGAATGTGCCTGTCTGCAGTGCATTTTAATACTTGTCCTGATAGGACAAATAATGATATCGTTGAAGGTTTAATTGTGTTTTTACGGCTAACGTTTCTTTCTTCTGCAGGTCCACTTGTGGGGCGACAGATCTTCAGGTTCAGTGAGGAGGGCCTTGTAAATGCCCGATTCGATTACAGCTATAACAACTTCAGAGTGACCAGCATGCAAGCCATGATCAACGAGACACCTCTCCCCATCGACCTGTATCGCTACGTCGATGTGTCGGGCCGGGTTGAACAGTTCGGCAAGTTCAGTGTCATAAACTACGACCTCAACCAGGTCATCACAACCCACGCCATGAAGCACACCAAGATCTTCAATGCTAATGGGCAGGTGATAGAGGTCCAGTACGAAATCCTGAAGTCCATCGCGTACTGGATGACGGTGCAGTATGACAACATGGGCCGCACCATCGTCTGCGATACCAGAATCGGCGTCGACAACAATATCACACGCTACTCCTACGAATATGACGCGGACAGCCAGCTCCAGACCGTTTCCGTCAATGACCGACCTCAGTGGCGCTACAGTTACGACCTCAACGGCAACATCAATTTGCTCAGTCACGGCAACAGCGCCCGGCTCACACCTCTCCGTTACGATATGCGGGACCGGATCACGAGGCTCGGGGAGATACAGTACAAAATGGACGAGGATGGCTTCCTACGTCTCAGGGGCAATGACGTATTTGAGTACAGCTCAAACGGACTCCTCACGAAGGCTTATAATAAAGTGTCTGGGAAGAGCGTGCATTATCGTTATGACGGTCTGGGTCGCCGAGTAGTCAGCCGGTCCAATGTAGGAGAGTACCTGCAGTTTTTTTACGCGGATCTCAGTAAACCAACTAGGGTCACCCACATATACAATCACACCAGCTCCAAAATTACCTCCTTGTATTATGACCTCCAAGGTCATCTTATAGCCATGGAGCTAAGCAGCGGTGAGGAATACTATGTCGCCTGCGACAATTCAGGGACTCCCTTAGCTGTGTTCAGCAGCCGTGGGCAAATCGTGAAGGAGATCTTCTACACTCCCTATGGAGACATATACCAGGACTCCAACCCCAGCTTCAAGCTGATCGTCGGTTTCCATGGCGGTCTTTACGACCCGCTCACAAAACTGGTCCACCTGGGTCGACGGGACTACGACGTAGTAGCTGGCCGTTGGACCACTCCCAACTATGACTTGTGGGCTGAGCTGAGCAGTAACCCAAAACCTTTCAATCTCTATTCCTTTAAAAATAACTGCCCGGTTGGGGATCTGCAGGAAGTGACTCAGTTCACACGAGGTGAGACACAAATAGCTGTCCTGTGTTTGGCACAGATACGTAGTGTAGTCTTTAGCTACACTGTAAAATGTCAAATGAAAAGTGCATATGCTGCTCAGAGTTGGCATTAGTGGATGCTACACTATATGCTGTGCTATATCCCGGTGCCAGAAATGAACACAAGGACATGTGTTTCTTCACTAATCACAATTTTAAACAATTAAGGCTAACGATTTAGCAAATGTTCAAGCTGGTCAGTTAAGAGCAGGAGTAGATGACTGACCTATGTTGTATATATTTCAGCAGAAGTGTCTCTAAGCCGACGTTAAGCATCCATTACTGTTTTCTTTAACTGATAAGCATTTTTTTTTTTTTTTTTTTTTTACCTGTTAACATTTCCAGACATTGGCAGCTGGTTACAGTTGTTTGGCTTTCAGCTTCATAATGTGGTTCCTGGGTTCCCCAAGCCAGACGTAGACAGTACGGAACAAACTTACGAGCTTAGGAAGACCCAAACCAAGACGCAGGACTGGGACCCCAGCAAGGTGAAAGCAGTCAGACTTCATGCTTGATTGCCCATTCCGATGGTTGTCATATGTAAGCCTCATTTCTGCCTGTTATTCATTCACTGACTTTTATTTGTTTGTTTGGAAGATGGTCCTGGGTATACAGTGTGAGCTTCAGAAGCACCTGCGGACCTTCATCTCCCTGGAGCGCCTGCCCATGACCCAAGTGAGCAGCTCCGTGGGCCAGGGTCCTGGACAGATGCCGAGCTTCTCAGCAATATCCTCCATTTTTGGAAAGGGCATCAAGTTTGCCATCGTGGATGATATTGTGTCTGCCACAGTCATCGGAGTGGCCAAGGAGGACAGCAGGCGCATCGCCACCATCCTTAATAACGCCTTCTACCTGACCGGCTTGCACTTCACCATCGAGGGCCGGGACACGCATTACTTCGTCAAGCTCGGTCCGCTGGAGGAAGACCTGGTTACCATCGGCAACAGCGGTGGCGGCCGCATCCTGGAGAACGGCGTCAACGTCACCGTTTCCCAGATGACCGCCGTGGTAAACGGGAGGACTAGGCGCTTCGCCGACATCCAGCTGCAGCACGGTGCTCTGTGCTTCAGCATCCGCTACGGTGCCACCAAGGAGGAGGAGAAGGCCCACGTGCTGGAGCAGGCCAGGCAGAGGGCGGTGCAGCGAGCGTGGACTCAGGAGCAGCGGAGGGTGCAGGAGGGTGAGGAGGGCAGCAGGGTCTGGACCGACGCGGAGAAGCAGCAGCTGCTAAGCACAGGGAGGGTGCTGGGCTACGACGGTTACTTTGTGTTGTCTGTCGAGCAGTACCTTGAACTTTCTGACAGTGCCAACAACATTCATTTTATGAGACAGAGTGAAATAGGAAGGAGGTAACAGTGGTATCACACGGCCTGTTTTTCTTTCACCAAAGACTGCCTGTTTTTAGACATTTAATGATTTCTTCTACTGTTTTTCTAGAGAGAAACCTGTAAATATATACATACAAAAGGAAAACTGGAGAAGTCAAATTATCCTACTGCCTTTAATTGTGACAAATGATGGTATTTTATTAATGTTCCTTTATAACTGTGGCACATGCTTTCCAGCTTATGATTTTGTTTTATGAAAACAGATTTTTCTGTTTGTTTTTGTTTAGAAGTGGCTTGGCTTTTTTTGTTTGGTTGACTTTTTTCCTCCAGTCTGTAGTGTCCACTAGTTCTCCTGTTTAATTAAACATATTGAAACAGTAACATGGACAACAAATATTAATCTCAATGTTTCTTTTATATCAATATGAAAAGTGGCTCCTAAACTTCTATTTGGGTTTATATACGCCACCTGGAAAAAAAAAAAAGATTGCATCTTTTTCGGTATGTGCAAGAGAAAAGCCTTGTCATTCGCCCTCTTCTTTAAATATATAATATGAAAAACTCTGTCCAAAAACAACTTGAATCTCTACATATTGTTTTGCCTTCAGTATCTTTCAAAATTTTGAGTATATATATTTACTCATGAGAAGTTGTAAATAGTAAGTGCTTTAACAAACCAAGTGTTAAAATGTTTTGACCCATTAAGTGTTTAAAAGAAGAAACTAGACAACTTACATTTTTTGCAAAGAAGTTAAACAGTGCTATGAAAATTATTCAACCTGAAGATTTACTTTTCTACAAATGACTTATCGTATGACAGAGTAGATTAAAATTAATGTCTGTGCATTATATGGGTATAATGCATAATTTTGAAGCAGCTTGTGCCTTTTGCTTTAACGACAAATATATCTGAAGTGCGGACTAAACCAATATAACCGTTTCTGGCGCCAAACAGTGGACCGCAAGACCGGATTGGTGGACCAGAACCGGGATCGGCCACAATGCGACTTAATTGTCGACGATAGCCGAAAACAGCGTAGAATGTGTGTGTTTCGCTCATGTATAGGAGCTCATATAAGTGTTCATGTTATAGTGGATGGGGAATTCCTTTATTCGATGTGTTGCGCAGTGCTATTTGTTAGTCATTTCTGTCCTTCATGGAGCTGCTCGGTAATCGTGCGCGTGCACCTGTACGTCTCTTACGCTTGAATGCCTATCGTTTAAAAGATGGCTCTTTGTTTATTATCGCATTCAGACAATTTTTTCATGTACGGTTGCAAAAAAGATGCCCTTTCCCCGCATTGAACAGAGGTGAATAAATATGTTTAAAAAGACGTAAGCATGTCTTTTGTCCATGCCCGATTTTCCGCACGCTGCTTCAGCTTCAGACTGATGGCCGGGGGTGTGACTTCAGTGGCACTTGCTGGGTGACATGAGCCCACAGGAGGCTGCTGCCAGGTCGGGCTTCTTGTCGTGATTCAGAGCCCTTCGCGATGTTGACGGCGTTTGCTGATTGCAGACATCGATCAACGGTACCCTAGTGCATCTTCACTTTCGGTTCCGCAGCACCGGATCTTATAAGTAAATCCGTGATTGTTATTTTTATTCTTATTATCTTTTTTGTCTTATACATGACTTGTGGGCGTTTACCTCTACCAGTGTTATACAATTTGTTAAAGAGCTTATTTTCTGTTCATTCTATTTGCCGTTTAGGGTCCATAAAGATGCAGCATCGAAACATTACCAGCATTCTGCAGAGCAAACCAGTTAAACTGATCCTACGGTGCCCTACAATCATTGTTTCCAGATGTTAACACACTCCTGACAGACAACCAGGTGAGAATTACACGACATACGGTACGTTTACCAATGGGTTTTTATCGCAGTTCATCACAAAGTATACCACACTTGTCTGTGATGTTCTGTCTGATGGCAGGTTAATATTAGGTTTAACCCTCTGGTAACCTTATGTTCTTTTAATCTATCCATCTTCTAATGGCTTATTCTGGTCAGGGTCTTCCCAAGGCAACACAGAGCACAAAGCTGAATGTGATGCCAGTTCATTAAATTTTGAAATATGAATATCTGTATACTAAATTTGAAAGTCTGAAACTACAGAAAAGATTACAGCCAAAACATCTTCAAGAAATTAATAATAATAATCGCTTAAAGTAAAATATTTTTTCTGCTCTGATTTTATTGGTTATTGATTTGTTCTGTTTTTTAAGAAAAGTAGCATTTAATCTGTGCTCTTATATGTTCAGCACACTGATTTTCAGTTGGACTGAACAGTGTTTTTAATTGTCCTGAAAATGGAGCATAATTATGATTAACTCTGCGAGTTCCACATTTGATGTGGAAAACAATAGTAGGCATTCAGCTTAAATTAACACCTTCAGCTTTCATTTTCATTTTCAAGTATTTAGTTATGAAATACACTCCATGGCCAGAGTTTCAGCTCCTATTTAGCTAGCCATTGGAATGGCTAACGTGTGATTTGAGACTTGGTGCTAGATGTGACAATTTTTGCATCTGAGAAAGGGCCACCTGTCTGTGATTTTGGTGCAACAAGCAAAAAACGTCCAAATGGCGGAAGTTCTTTGGTTGAAAACACTTGGTAAATGAGAGATGTTAGAGAATGGCAAGGTTTATTAAAGCTAACAGGAAGGCCACAATTGTAAACAACCGCAACTCTGGTGTGCAAAAAATGCTTCTGTGAACACCACTTGTATACCACTGTAATTCTGCAGGCAAAAGTGTGTCCTATCTGGTACTGGCCACCGAGTGTAAATATGTCTAATTTACAGTAAAGATTTGAGCCTCAAATAATAATATGCATTTATAACAAAAAAGTATGTAATTTGCTGGTTTGTTCTGTTGTTCAAATTTTTTTTTTAACAAATAGTAGCATTTTCTTCACTGTGTTAAGTTCAACACACTGGTTTTCACTTGAACTGAGTTTTTAATTGTCCTGAACACAGATCATAATTGTGATTAACTCCTGTGAGTTCTACAAGCATTTTTTGAGGAAAAGGAAAAATTGACAATTCAGCTTAAATGGACACCATCTTCTGTCAAATAATTCAGTTACGAAATACGCGTATAATTAGTCAAGATATTCGTACAAATCATGTACAGCTGTTAAGTGAGAGGATATACTGTGAGTTTTGAGTTGATAAATATATTCTGAAAACAGGATGATGTTCTGATGACTGTATGCTCTGGTGAAATTTGCCTCTTAGCAATACGAAGGGTATGGGGAAGGATGTGTTTGGCCTGACCAACATGGTGCGGAATGGGTACCCAGAAATGGCTTGACTAGTCTTCAATCCAGAGGCATGTGTTTACTTCACAGCAAATAGCTATACATAGTTTTAAAAACACATATTGAATGTTGGAATTTCAATAAGAGGAGGTTCTTTAAACTTTTACCTTTTGACAAAAATAAATGTGCAAATCCAGTGGTGTTGCGTGTCAGTTTTTTTATTTTTTCCCATTGTAATGCGATAAAAGCAGCTAGAGCCCTTCACTTAATTATGTGTCAATTTAAAAGATTAATATGTAATAACAGGAGTCTGTGAAACAAATAAAATTATTTAGAAACCAGCGGGGAAAAATATTTCATTTCAGCTGCTGAGGACTAAAAAAAAAAAAATGTGTGAATGACCATTTTAGCTTTTTAAACCTTTTATTAATGAGCAAGCGATACTCTAGCAAACCAGCACCAATTAAATGAATTTAAGATGTCTCCACGCTACCAGCTGAGACACAGATGTTCATTTCTGCCGGTTAGCATTTGGACGCTCGCTGATATCCTTAGGTCTATGAAGAAACCGGTCAAGGAACATTTTGATATTGTTATACCAGCACAGTCTACTAGTCTTACACGTACTGCTGAACTGATAGCAGTATAATGTCTTTTGAGAGATTTATTGCGACCCTGAGAACATTGGAAGCTGGCTATAAGGTCACATCTCCACAAAATAGCCCCCAGAGTTATTATGTGAGCAAAGGCCATGCATGGAAAGACCTTCCAGTAACAACTGCCTGTAAATCTGGGATCTCCAAGAAGAGCCAGCGAGTAAAAACCAAGTTTAGGTTTGAGTCACCGTTCAGAAAAGCACACAAAATAGAAAGAACATTACCTCAATTTGTGTATGTCCAGAAATCGTAAGCAAAAACATGAAAAAAGCTCGCTACTCTGCTTTATTAACCGGTCATGCATATTCTAAACTACATTCGCAGCTTTTGAGAGTGTTGGCATACATAAATTAAATTTAAAATGTATGGCACGGTACTCAAGACTACACTTGACAACAGGAAACTATTTCCTCACAATCTTTCCTCTGCAATAGTCACATTAAATTAACTTATGTGACACTTTGATTGCTGAAGTTTCTACTTCCTGAGGAGGATGACTGACTCAGATGAAACATAAAATGTGCTGTGGACATGGTTTTGCAATTGAAAGTTACTGCATGATGTCTTGTGACCAGTCCTATCCTTGATTCTGTTCATACTCCCAGGCTGAGAATGTTACACTTCAGCTAAATTCCCCAGTCATAACAGAACAAATGTTCTGCTTATGAAAAACAGAGGATACTTTCAACACTCAGCACTTCTCATTCAAAGTAGGCTTGGCTGAAAAACAGAAATGACTTCATTACTTCTCCTTCATATAAGCTACAGATAACTACAAATTTCTTCAGAAAAAACACGTTCATCACGAATTCAAAGAAAGGGTAGAAAAAACATCACATGGTTTTAATTCACCAAGAAAACAAAATAATACTTTCATTCCAAAGTTCCAGGTCAAGATGAGGATAAAATACTTCTTCAAACAAGTTGTGTTTTCAAGTTTAGTCACAGTGGCAAAATGTTTGATTTCTGCGACATAGTTTGATCTTCACAATAATCACACTGACAGCAAACATACAGATTGACATTAAAATAATTATAGATGAAAGGCATTAAAATATATGTCACCCAAAATAACCCACTGCTAATATCTACCAGCAGTTTTGTATTGGGGATATTAAAAAGTCCCATAAAAATGGACCAAAAGAAAAAGCTTTGCCTATTGACATGTCACAATACATTGATGTCTACTGATTAATTTTCATCATGACATTTGGTCATTAAGGTATACCTGATTTAGATTGATCACAAATTCCAGAAATATATAAATGTTTTCTTCCAACGTAATATTGCAGCAAAATGGACTGAATGCGACAAATACAATTTATATAAATGGATGCATGTCCGATTTAATTACTACAGGGTGTTATTAAATTGAAATGAGATCTCGGAATATGTGTACCTCTAAATAAGACCTATTCCACAAACCCTGTACACATCTGTGATATTTATTAATGTATTGACTGACCATAAATTCCCCATGATCTGTAGTCTCTGTAATTGAATATTTGTGTGTGCAAGCAATCCGAAAACAAGCTGGCATTTCATGGAAAGCACACCTTGACTCATATCCAAAGGTCCCCGTGAACCTGATTGGATCCGTCGGTGGATTTCAAAAAGTTTGTTCATGTCCAAAAGCAAAAATGATTAAACTTCAACATCCATTTAATGAATGTAAAAAGCTTTTCCTTTAAATATAATGTGTTCCAACAACAACTGGACACTACTGGGTAAGATGCTATAGAAGAATGGATGGGAGGACAAAATGTATATATTTTATTTCATAGCGGAGATGTTTTACAGATGGTAAGTCTAAGGTTTTTAACTGCTGCCTATGTTTGTCCTAAAATTGAACAGTCATAAATTGTATATTGCATATACAGCAAGCTGTATATTGTGTGCCAAGGGGCAAATGGGCTTTTGGTATCAATGTACAGTCCTCAGGAATGTTTCAGGGCTTCATTTACCAGACACAGCGCTGAATCCTTCCTTCACTGTGACGGGATGAAGCAGAGGGATAACGATGCCCTTGTCGGGCTCCCGAAAATGAGCTATCAAGTTCTTGACATTCCGAAAGACTCGTTCCTGGACACCAGGAGCCGTCTGCAACACAAAGGTGGCCAGATGAAACTCCTGTTTCATTTCTCATATGATAATTGCCATGTGTTATGCTTTGTGTTTTTCGCAGCACGGCTCTGAAGCGCACCCTAATTCACACTGGAGCCAGGTCTTGCGGTCCCATCAATGATGCCTTTGAAACGGCTTGCAGGTTTTGCATCACATTAGTCAGAGACAAAACGAAGTGATAAAAAAACAAAAAAACAAGACAGTTTAAAACTTCAAGTGTTTCATATCTCACCTCTGTGACCCACAGGCCATCGTTCGTCTGAAATACTCTGTAGGTGTAGACAAAGCCTTTGAACCTGCCAGGACAGATGCGAAAGACATTTAAGCTGATAAATGTCAATTCTCCTGGTAAAAAATGACATCAACCAGGAGAATAATACAGCATATTTTTATTCAGCTCATGAAGACGTAACAGCCTTCAGTACACCCATGTCTTTTCCATTAACACAGCTGTTGTGTCCAACAGTTCATTATGTATGGTGCAAGGGCAGCCTAACAGATACTGCAGATAAAAAGATCTACAGTAAATATCCATATAAATAAATAAATATAAATAAATAAATAAATAAAAATATAAATAAATATAAAGTCATTAATTGAAGACCAACTTCTTTGTTTGTTTTAATAAACTTTTGTCATCAGGTACATATGAATTGCTTACAATTACATATCCCATCCTGCTCTCCATGAAACATGCGCACGGGAGACGAGAGCGAAGTTTGCGATTGGAACACAGGGGCAGCCGCTAATCCTGCAGCCCCAAAGCAGTTTCAGGGGTTAAAGGCCATGCTCGAGGACCGAAGAGTGACACGGACACTTTGCTGGCCGGGGGATTTGAACAGATAACAGACACCTTGATCAGCGGAGTATATACTCATATAGCACGGTATATATGAAGCATATACTTCATATATAGCATGTGAAGTAATAACACGTTCAAAATAGAAAAGGGAAGAGAAACTGAATGTTCATTATTCATAATTGTGGATTTTTTCTCATATTAATATACAAGATCTACCACTTGTAGTTTTAACTATTTAGCAATTTCAGTATTTCACAGTAATACCTAAGCAGAAGCATGACAAAGAAAAACACCAGCACTTCTAAACAAAAAACAAAGCCAAAAGCCTGCTGTTACTGCAAAATCAGCATGTCGCCAGTATGAGATCTGTAATCCCAGACTGCTGTATGGCTTGCTGAGTGTATTACCAAAGAAAATAGCAGGACTCCACATTTATTCAGTAGGGCCCGTCACGTTTGTATTAAGCCTCCCATGTAATCATTTCCAGAACGGCACACACATTCCAAAGTCTCATTTGCAGATACTTACAAAACACACAGGCAGTACGCCCCAGGCATGGACTCGCTCTTACGTATTAAGTAGCTGCCATCTTTCTTTGTGGCACTGAGAATTTTCTCTCCTGTCTCCTTGCTGATGGACCCATGGTAAATGGGCAAAGTCTCCATCGGGTCATGTAACGTGCAAACAAGACAAACCAAATGAGATGCCAAAGTTTCTGTGCGTCTGCAGGCACGGTGCAGGAAACAAGACACCACGACAGGAAGTAGCACCAGAGACCTCAGCAATGTGGAAAAAAGTGTCAAAAAAACATGTCACATTCTGCCTGTCTAAGACAATGATTAATATTTCTACTTTCTCGTGCTTTTTATTTCTTGTGCCTCATCCGAATATGCTGCAGTTAAGTATACTGAACTTCTATGAGCTGCACTTGTTCGATTGAGGCTGAGAAGGAACAGACGGTAGGTGTTGAGACACCACTCCAGAGAACAGAGTGAGGATCACCATGCTGTGATTGCAATCACCACGGCACTGCGGTCATTCATAACTAATCTAAGCTGACTACTGTCTGATACTGGAAGCTAAAAATTTAAGACCAGGTGCAGCATCATTCTCTTTGAGGTTTGAGATACATATGTGAACAGGCCTGGCTAAGATCATCTTTTGAATCAAGCAGCAAGCCAGCACTGGATTTAAACCAACAGTCCTGGAGGTAAACAGTAACTGTGGTTAGTGAACGTACTATGGGCTGAAAGGGGTGAAGTAGTCAGTAATGGAATGACTGTGGAATAATCCAGTGAAAGAAAGAAAGAAAAAAAAGGTGGAAATTATCTTTGTCGAATGTTCTCCCGCCTTCTAGCACAGGTTACACTGTAACCCCTAGTAAACAGCGTCTCATGCCCAGCTATCACCAGCACTCTCTCTATGACTGGATCGCACCTCCACTTCTAGGCTAGTCACAGTCTACATCTGAGCCATGCGTCTCTGCCATCATCAAATGCTGTCGAGTTTGAGCAGCTGCTTTGCGTTCTTTGAATACAAGACTCCCCCCGCTTATAGACCCTTCTGAGGTCATGTCACATGGCATCCAAGAGCCTTACAATTTCCAAGTCGCGTCTCTTTTCTAGTAGTCACTCCATCGTGTCACGTCAATTCTCGAGTTGTGGATAAGCAGCCCAATGCTGAACATGACCGCACAGTATAACGATGCGCCTGTTTAGTCAGGAGAATTTACGATGACTCATGATGCATGAAGCAGAGTGCATCCTGCCCTGTTCAGGTACATGTGGAAAATGTGCAGCAATGGTGCTTTTGTCTGAAGAAGCATTCTGTAGAAATAAAGTAACTCGGCGATTGACTTTATTAACTGGCATTTGGACGTCCTCTAAGCAGCTGTAAAAATGTCAGGCAGGAACCATTTAGCAAGAATCAACTCTAATGACAAAATAGGTCATTGACTGTCTGTGAACAAAACAAACATATAGAATATTAGGGTCATGAGAAACACGCATCCTAAATCCTGGTCAGGGGTGTGTGTGTGTGTGGGGGGGTTAATGTCTGGAGCCTATCCTAGGTAGCAGAAGGCACAAGGCCATTGAGAGCCTCAGAAGACAAATAGTACAAAACCTGAAACTGTCACTTGTACGTCACATGGTAATTACTGAAACCAGAAAGTCATCAGTAACCTCAATCATACAGCCAATAATTTTGGGAAAAGTGCTGTATATAAAATATAGCTAACTTGACTGAACTGATTTCAAATTGAGGTTGGTTAGGCCAGCAGTCACTGCAAACACTGTTGATAGTGACAACAAGTTGCAGCTGATCAACCCTGAGGGTACAGACAGCTACCAAACCGCTAGTTTAGCAGCCCTGTGATTGACTGCTGGTAGGAGGTTCTTACTGTGGAATACAGGATTTGTTTTTCTCCATACTGATCTGGGCTCGGTGTCAGCAGTACTTTTGACTCATCTGTCTGTCGAAGACTGTTCCTGGAGCAGTGCTGCTTGGGAAACTGGACACTCATTCGTGTTCCAGGTTCCTCCTCGCTGCTCTGGCACAGCTCACATTTTTTCCCATGCACTGTCTTCCTGGTAACGCACCCGTAGACAAGCCGACAGATCCAGGAAATTTCTTCCTAGGTTATTTGTGATTTCCTGGTGTTTTTACAGGTTACTTGTGAATTATGGAGGGGCAGTCACTCTCGACAAAATCAAACACCGTCAGAAACGTTTCCATTCGAACAACGAAGACTTACAAATGACATTGCATCCTTTTCAAAATAGCAAGAATTAACACCATACCCACCCCCCACCCATTTTGATATGTGTTTCTCTACAGATTGGGTGTTATCTACTTTACGAGAACAGTAAACATTGATTACATTTTTTTTAGCCAGGACTGGAAACAATTGACCAACCCAAATAAAACACATTTATTTTTAATCAGTTTTTCATACCTGAAGATTGCACATTTGATTGTATCACACAACTAATACACAAAACCACCTGACTTCAGTATCATTTAGGGTCTTTTGGTAGATCTAAAATAAACAAATGTAACGTCAAATAATTATTCAAACACCAGCAAGCGTACCCAATCTCTGTCTCCCTCTGGTGACTGAAGAAAGAAGATACATATCAAGGAGTGTGATACGGCAGCTTTGAAAATAAGCTCATTTCCAAGGAGAGGATCAATGAAAATGTCTACCATTATTTCTATAGCAGATAATTCCTTACATATAGAAAAGATACACTGAACCTCACAGTAGCTTACTAAATGCTGCTTTTTCTTAAATAATATCACCAAGACATAAAAATGTATGGATTGTACTTGCAGGTACTTGTACATACAATAAAAGCTCCTGTGTATCAAGTTACTCCATTTCAGAACATTTCCTTGTTGTGAAATGTAATTCCTGGGGCAGTAGTCCAGAGGGAAAATAAACAACTGTCCAGAAGATGGCAGTGTGGAACATGTGGCTCGTATTAAGAGGATCCAGACAGAGAGAAGCAGGCACCAGACAGATGACAGACAGACAGATACATAGAAGCTATCTATCTATCTATCTATCTATAGAAGCTATCTATCTGTCTGTCTGTCTGTCTATCTGTCTATCTATCTCTTCTGGTTCCCAGTGGAACATGAGGCCATGAGATGATTGATAGATAGAAAGATAGATATAGAATTTAACATGCTACAATATTCTGAGAAGCTTGACACCATTTTTAAAAATATACATTCTTATTATAGTGAGGCTGTGAAAGGTTCTACTTTCTTCATCCCACACAAAAACTGCGATCATATCGGGCTAACCGTTGCATATATGCATACGAATTTGCACTAACAGTGAGAAAACACCCTTCTCGGTGATGTCATTTCCAACAAAAAGTAGCACTGTTTGTAAGAACTTGGGAACTGCTGTTCCCAGCATTTGTTTACAACTACTCTTTGTTAACATTTACTTCTCTTGACCAGTTAAGTAACACAGGATTAAAATGTGACTAGCTCATGAATTTAACTCCTCCATTGGCACCAGAGCCACCATTTGACTGACTTAGAGAAGGTTACAGCTTGGCTTGAAGAAACTATTTCTAACAAACCATTACACCAAGACCAGGAATTGAAGATAATTAACACTGAGTTTAAAATGATTATTGCAAAGGATATTTTTAAAAAGGTAATTTTTCGGAAATGTCTGTATTAAAACTGAAATTAGATATGGGGACGAGAAGCACAATCATAATAATCATTCTATCAGTTATGATCTATGAAAAACATTTACTCCATGTAAGTTAGAAGCAGTATTAAAACCTTGATTTAAATGCAGGATCATTCATGAGATGCATTTACTACGAATTTACTGCTAGCTATACCAGCGGCCGCTCCTCCATTCAGCGAATCAGGTGTCAGTCAGTGAAGACAGACAGACAGGCAGGATGGAGAGTCTCAGTTACTGTATGACTACGCCTTAGGAAAGCTCAGATGCATGAGCTAAGCAATTCTGAAGGCGGCTGATAGATAAACATCAGACAAGCTAACGGGAAATCCGAAATAACAGCTCAGTGCAGAATGACTTCCCAAAATACATGAGTCAAGGAGCCCCAAAGAGCTTCTAGGTGCGAGCTAGGTGTGCCTAATAAAGGGGCCAGTATCAGAAAATGCCGGCCTCCAAGTTTATGACAGAAATACAACTCCTCTCTAGTCTCAGTAGTATTCTTTTAGTAGTTTATACAACATTATTAACCTTCAGAATAACATTTTCTGAAGATAACTTTAATAATTTGCACAGAATAATATATACTGATACTCTGACAGAATCAGATGCCATTTGGCTTTTATTCTTATTTCTAAAAATCGAATAAAATTCTATATAGTAAACGATATCAAATATTTAATAAATAATAATGAAGTAGAACCTCGAATGTTAAACGGAACTTTCATTCATGAAAAATGATTAAAGCCCAGAGGGCATCTCCCCCGCCGAAAAACTTCCTTGGGTATATAATGGTAAGGTAGGTCTACAGACCCTGTGGTTATGACACGTGGTGCTTCGTTGGAGTTATTTTCGGTGTCAGGGTACTTTTGAGACTGGTCTCTGAAACGAGCCAGTTCTACCTTACTACAGGCTTAAATAAAGCACATAGTAAAATGAAGTAATAAACACAGGAAATGCAGTAAATATTCATATTTATCTTTTTATGCAGCAAACTGCAGAAGCATATAAAAGGTGTTTGTTTATTTGACCACAGATAGATGTCGCAATCCTCTGCTCAATTGACAGTGATCATAACCAGAGCAGAATCACAAGTGCCAAGAGGTGTTGAATAAACGTAAAGCTATTCTGCCTGCATATTTTAAACGTATGCCGTGTATTCAAATGTGTGGTTATATGGAGTAGGCTAACTGGCTCCATTTGTTAAAACGTGAAAAGTGAAAGAAATTTAGACAGACTTTCAATGATAGCATATGAAAATGGGTTTAAGTTTAAAACATGAGAAACTGGTAACATCGGTATTAGCATTATCAATAAGAGGTCCCTGTATTTCAAACGCATTCAGAGCTGACTTGGTATCATTTGACATTTTAACACTAAAAGTGCAGTTTAAATTGTATCATCATACAACTATCTGGCAATAAAGTGAGGGGGGAAAAGAGGGCAAAGCTTTCTGGGTGAAATAAAAAAAATCACAAAAGAATTAAATAGCTTAACAGTTCTGGATATACAGTCCAACAGCAGGTATTCATACTTTTAAATCTTCACTGCTCATACAGGTACACGGCCATCTTACACGCTTGTGTATACAGACCATTGGCATTTATGGCGACATGGTGAAAAAAACAGGCATTTTTAAGACATTTTAGAATGGATCCTAAAAAGGATGGAGAAACGAAAGTTACAGTTTCTGAAGTGGGTGATTCAACCGGAAGAGTGTGAGTTTGACTCCTAGGCAACCCCTGTTCACGTGACATCAGACTCAATACTGGACCCACAGTAATTTCAATAAAGAAATATTCTACTTTGGATGAAGGCGTGGCCTGTATAGCAGAAAGTGGGGGCATCAGCAAAAAGTTGCTCAGCCAGGAGATTTTGCACTTTGACCAACCAAGTCAGGGAGTCAGTTGGTATGTAACAGGCAGTGTAAGGCTCCCTAGAGAACACTGTGCTGTTCCACGATCTCCAGAGGTCCAAGGTCTTTAAGGTCACTCAGCTTCCTGGAGAAGGAGCTGAGCCTTGTGCTGATAGAGCCCCTCTTTTGGGACAGGCTGGACTTCCGGTCCTGGTACAGGTTGCGAAGCTGCTGCTGGAAATGGTTACCCACAAAGCAGTAAAGGAATGGGTTGATGGCACTGTTTGAGAAACCAATGCACAGCACAAAGGGGAGAAGGATGCCAGCCATCTGCTTCACTGTGCAGAACCTCAGGATGTTCAGGTCAGCCAGTGTATCCAGGAAGGTGACTACATGGAAGGGGAACCAGCAGATAAAGAAAGCCAGCACTACCGCTACTACCATCCTCAGGACCCGGTCTAGGTTGTTGGAACTCTTGTTCAACCCTTTTCCCGCCAACAGGTGATACCCGATGCTGCAGTAGCAACTGGCAATGACGATGAAAGGCAAGAGGAAGCCCAGGGTGTTCTTCAGCAGTGCCATCCAGAAGGACCACTTTTTCGTGGGGTAGAGGATGACACAAGCCGTAACATCCATGCTCTCCAAATAGTGGACGTTCCTGAACTCCATAGCAGGTACAGCAGTCAGGCAAGCTATGGCCCACACGATGCAGCTGACCACCCTGGCTCGGCAAGGACTGCGGCAGCACAGGGAACTGAAGGGGTGGACGATGGCGAGGTAGCGGTCCACACTCATGCAGGTTATGAAGAAGATGCTGGCGTACAGATTGAGCGGCAGGATACTTCCACAAAGCTTGCACATGAATGTACCAAAGACCCAATCGTAGTCAAAGAAGTAGTAGACAGCCCAGAAGGGGAGGCTGAGGACGCACAGCAGGTCAGACAACGCCAGGCTGAGCATGTAGGTGTTGGCCACCGTCTTGCGGCTGCTCTTCTGACACAACACAAACACCACCAGACCATTCCCCGCAGAGCCCAGCACAAATATTACACTGTAGATGGTCAGGATGAGCTTGCTCTGATGCGGGGGGGGCAACAACGTGTCACAAGAGGCATTGGTTGCATTGTCCACAGAGGAAAAGTTGATGACCAAGAAGCTATTAGGAGGCACAGTAGCCATTATGACTGTCCTTCTCCAGATCCAAGCAGGCTATGTGATTCTTCACTGAACTGTTTCTCTACAAAGGAAAAGGAGGCAACATAATTAGTTAATTAGGTATGTTATTTGTCATTCCCTTTATTATTCTCCCTTGTTAAATAACGTTGCCGACTGACTCGTCAGTAAAGGAGAGCTCCAAATTTGTCATTCGTAACACTGAGTCATATTCCATTTAAGCAGAGCTGCCCAGCCAAGGCTGGAGACACTGGTAGCATTAGAACATCCATCCATCAGTGCCTTTAACTGCTCGGTTAATGCGTGATGAGCCAGAATTAAAAGCCCACACCCAGATATGGAACACAGGCATGCATTATTTGAAAAGGAAATAATAAAATCACACGCCTTTGACATTTTCTCATGGAGGAGTTCCTGAGTTGTGTTTTTTCTTCTGAAACAAAGATAAAAACCCATAAACCCC
>JAACJT020000002.1:144470-164914 GCA_009936485.2 Gymnarchus niloticus | reverse complement strand
ACATACATAAATTACTGGTGAGAGAGAGAGAGAGAGAGAGAGAGAGAGAGAGAGCAAAAAAAAAAAAAAAACTCCTGAGAATCTGTCAGTGCGAATGGAAAAAAAGAGGTCGGGTGTGCGTGCCCAAAAGAGAAACAGGATACAGATATAGGGGAGAGTACTGAGCTGGGGATGGAGGGAGCAAAACCGTGAGAGAGGGAGCAATGTCATTTCCCCTGAAAAAACAAATTGCTTTCAGAGGTTTTACATGACGCCCCTCAGCTAAGAAAGCCAGACATACACCTTACTCTTCCTGAATAAACGTTACCCACATGCATCTCACTTGTACACACAACAGCAGTTTCTTATCGCCGAAAGGTTCAAGTCCTACAAGAGGCATGGCTGTTGTACCTTAACGGGGAAATGTGATTAAACTTAAAATGGCTTCACGGAGCAGGTGCAGCCATACAAAAAGATGAACCGTGAAACCGTACGCCAGTTTGCAGAAAGCTTGCTGCATAGATCTGCACCCGCAGCGCATACTATGGAAACACGTTGATGCTGGCAGGATGCCCGACGTTTAGTCAGCCGCAAGATGCCACATGTGAAAGGTCTCCGTGTCGGCGTGCACTGTACATGAGCGGTGTGCCCGCGGTGCCAGAGAGTTGAACGCGGGGTGACGCACAACAGCAACCCACACCCCGGCCCACTCCCCAAGCAAAAGGACAGCCGCTTAATTTAATGGAGCAGCCCCACGCGGAATTCATCATGTGGAAGACCGAGGGAGCAGCCCTTAAGCCTACCATCACTGGATATCGTGACAGCTAAGTGTGCAGCCCGGCAACATAATACAAATACATGAATGACGCCACAGCTGAATCTGAAACGCAGTTAATATGCTATTTACCTCCAGCTGCCAGAGTACTTTCTATTGTTACTTAAGTTGAAGCTGAATTTGTGTGTCCCCCAAAACTCTCGGCGTTCGTTTACTAACCCTGCCATGTCAGTGTGGAGAGGCCCTCTTGGGGAGGAGGGGGTCTCAGTAAACCTGCATCCGTTCAGATTCAGTAACTGCTCATCCCGGTGAGGCACCTGAGAGCAGGAACCGCATGGGAAACAAGACACACAAGGATGTGATCAAATTTGGTGATGATGTTACAAGTGCCATTTCGTAAACAGTACTTAAAGAGTGACAATGATATTTTATAATAACAAAAATCCCCAATGCTGACATACGAATCTGAAATTATCTTCTGCACTTTCTAACCTAAATGTGCAGAACTGCAAATCTTCAAACTGCACTCCTCCGAAACATGTGGTACAAATGTCACGTGGCATAGAATTATGGGAAATCACCTGGCAAATCATTTCCGATCCAGCGTGAGAACACGAGGTTAGGTGGAGGGGGGAATTTCAGAGTATACGTTGGATTACAATTTCTCCCTGCATATAACATGATGGCACAGTCAGGAAACAGGTGTGAACAAACAGGCACAGAAAAGGCACAACCAGTAAGGAAAAAACCCAATATGCTTTCAGTTTTTTGTTTCAGCTCACAGGGATTCGTGTTCAAATTACTCATCTGCCCCCCAAACAGCATTCAGAAGGACACTTTTGCCCAGAAATCAATCCCAGCAAACTGATTTGCAACCGTTGACCATTTTAGTAGGTGGAAGCTAGAATATCCTGGGGACCGTATCACATGAAGTAAATGTGATTACAACAATTCACTTTAAAATAAGTGGATTTAAAGGATTCATAGCAGATTTGTTGCCAAAGGTAAAGTATAAACCCTTTAAGAAATAAAAATGAATAACTTTGTATTCATGTTTCTGCAGCCCTGCCAAAATTGTACTCCATATTTCTGTCACCTGTCATGGGAATAGAGGTATGTGTACTACAGATGGTTCTGTGGGTAAGAAGCTATTTTTTCTGGCTGGACAAAAAAAATACCTTAAAGACTCTGGCAATAGTCAAAGGTTATATCGAATCAAAACAGAATCCCAAATAAAGTACACACTGTTATACTGCATTGAGTGCTGGAAAGATTATCATATTGCAATCAAAAATCTCCTTGGTCTCACTATAATCATATTCCGTAAACTGTTATGCAGCACTGTTGATACATGACACTGAGGAAATAACACCCTCCACTTAAAACACTCCCATTATTCATATCCCGATGCTCACGGTGTTCAAAGACATAAAGTCAAATACTCAGCATTCTGACTGTCGGTGCATCTCCATGGTATGGAGCAAGAAGACCCTTCAACTGACACACAGCACCAATAAAGGGCTCATTGTAAAATACAAGAGACAACGAAAAGGCTGTCACTGCTGGTGACACATAAGGGCCTGTAAATTGCTAGCAAATACAAAGAAACGGCGGATTGGGATGAAGTTACTATTTGGTGGCACTGTAAGATTTTAAGTTTAAACCACACCAGTCCAATTATGGCTATGGGAATCTGGTATGAAAGGTAAAGACATCGATCGCGAACTCTTAACTCAAGGTAGGCTTGAAAATGTATTTAGGCAGCAAACTTGGACAACACTTCAGCGTTGCTGCAGAAGTGAAAGACTACACTGGTTGCATAGTTGTTAAAGCATTTATCGTAGATGACAATGCAGTGAGGTGCTGAAGAAACATGCATTACATATCCAACAGCCTCCTCTGATCACTGCAAATCATTCTTAAACAGCTGCAGGAGATCCAGATACATGACCAAATAGTACATACTGGAAAAAAGAAAACTGAAACAGATTCAACAGACCATAAAAGTACATGTCAGATTTGAAAAATGATTCCTATTAATTGCCTCTGTTTTGTAAAACTACTTGGCAGGCAACAAGGTTCAAATTACAAATCCAGGAAACAAATAAAAATCATCAAAATAATTTTGTACCCAGTAGGACAGCTGCAAAATCTATCACCCTCGAAACCAGAACAATACCATTCATTTCTTGCAAGTGTACAGTGTGTCCAAAGTTTTTATGTAATGAACGGGCAAGCGAGCTGATCTGCTTAAAACTTCATATCTTCTCCAGGGCCATATTACTTTCAGCTTCTAACCTCAGGCAGGTTAGCTGTTATGTTTATCTGACCAAGACAGAAATAATGAGCGGAACTCTGACACCATCTTAGACAAACATAACAATGAAAAAATCCAACAAACCAGTATGATTATGGATTGATTTTTAGACTCTGACACCATCTGAACCACCAACCATTTTTCCCAAATGAATTTATCTAAGCTATTTCAACATTTATTTTGTATTTTCTTTATAGTATATGTTCTGAAATCAGCTTGGGATGTAAATGCTTAAGGGAGTCAAATCAGACACTACAAATCAGATGGACTGATCAAAGCATATGGCAGTACAAGTCACACATGCCGAACACATATTGTAGTTTACTGGAGAGTCAAGTGATGAACTGGCACAGCTACACTTATTACGAGCTAATCTGTTAGCGCTAACAGCCTTTAAGGGGCGATAAATCTTAGAGCATTACATTAAGAGCTCATATATCATATATATAACAGCAACATCACAAGGCTGTTTTGATCTTCACGGACATCCATGACTCAGTGTTAACATTAATATTTTTGCATTCAGTTATGCAACACGGTTTGTGTGTCTAAGTTGCAGAAGAGTGTACTTGTACACAGAAAGCCTCCCAGGGGAATGAGGGAGACTGTGCCATGGTGTGAAAGCAGACTTCACCCACCTCCTCCCCCACTGAAGCGTCGAGGACAGCTGCTGCGTCGCTGAGCAACTTAACTGATGTAACGGCACCTGGGTGCCAGAGAGGGCGCAAACCACAATGGCATGCAGGGGCAAAGGGTACAGTACGCGGGGCCACTCCTTCTGAACTAGCACAATAAATTAGGTCAGATAAGATTCAGCAAGTCCGCTTTTGGCCTTGGGCTTTTGAGTGAGCCCATTCCAGCAGAAAATGGCTGACGCAAAGAGGTCCGGGGTCATGGAGGAATCACACCCCAGGGATTAGGGACTAGGCTATAGTTTCTGAGCTGGAACATGAGAAAATGCTGCATTCCTATTGGACAGCTCATTATGCCCCCTGAACCTACACAGAATCGACTCTCTTTGTCCTTCAGCATCCTCCCCGAAGGCTTTGGATTCAGTACAGAGCTATGAAAACTTATGTTCAGGGTTAGACCTCCCCCCCATATCAAAGGATGATGTCATAAAGTCCCAATACACATTTTCCCCTTCCTGAAGTGTGTGTTTGGAGTCAGGGGGGGTCTGTTAGTGGATGGTTCAGGATGGTTCAACAAAACCATAGAAGCAAGGAATAAGACATTACCCTCTAGCATCAGGAAAGCCGAAAGCATCCCGACCAATTTTTACACAATGTATAGTTGAAGTAATTGTTTTGGTTCCCTATCATCTTGGAAGCCAAACCCATACTCCTGCAGTAACATCACATGCAGCCTCAGAACAAATGTACTCCCACGTTTTTTGTTTAACCTTCTTCAGAAAGGCGGTATTGAAACCTGCAACAAAAACTGTGGAAAACTGGTCAAAAATATCAGTATATTAATGTCAAGATTCTCCAAATTGCTTTGAATTTCATCAGAATTTTTCATTTGCTGAAAGACACAACTCAAGACAAGGAAAAGATGAGCAACTGACTCACATTTCAGTCTTCTCAAGTACTGATCAACACATTTCTCTTTGTGATTAAACCAGCCAAAAAAAGTAAAACAAGCGCTCATGGCCACAACTTTCTGCAAACAAATTTAGTCGTGCATCGAATCTTCATTGAGACTTGTGGGAGAGTTTTGCATCACTTGTCACCTGTAAATTTATATCTGATCTTAACAAAACAGTCTTTAACAATGTGTAGAAAAGTAAAAGGCTAATACAAGGTTAACATAAAGATTCAAAACGTATATGTGCAGACCAAACAATTTAATAATGCATCCTATCAAAGCCATAAAAGAAAACAATTACTGACAGAAGGAAAAATCTAATCGATAATACACTAGAAAAGACAAAATCATGACCAAATGGTGGAAAACAGAAATTCTGGCAGATGCTGGCAATTAAACTCCATAACCCTAACTACACAATTTATCCAATGTTTTAAACGCGATGATTTAAAAGACTCCCGACGACTTGCTTCATACTCTTTCACACAGCTGGAATTCTACAGGGGGTGCACCGCCAGCTCCCTTTCTGCTGTGCTCAGACCCACAGGTCGCTCGCACCAAAGCCTGCCCTCGGCGAGCCTGGTGGGCGTCTCCGTCCAACGTGCACGTGCCAATGCACGTGCCAATGCTCCGGGGGATATGCAGCAAACCCACCATACACGAACACACCGGTCCGTGCAACGTTTTTATTCAAATTTCAGCACCGACTTTTCAAAAGCCCGTGAATTCCACTCTTGGCACATACAAAAACCTTTCACAGTATATGTCAGATGTATTGCAGGCATAGATACATTGAAAGGTTAATCAGACTTAATAGCACCGAAGCACTGGGGGGGGAATTCTACGGTATTTATTGTGGATCTGAGTTTATCCTACGTACCGCAAAAGCAGCTTACTTTGCACACCTACAGGTCCTTTTGTGTACGTCAAGCACTTGGCGTGTTTTTTTTTAGTTTTCCATTCCCTGAAACCCTGCATTCTTATCAACCATCTAACCGCAACAAGACCAAAATACGCAGTTAAACGACGTACATCACACGGAGCCGCAACGACTTTGCTTCGGATGTTTTGAACATTATCTACGGCGCTAAATCTTCATTTTTTTCATAGAATAATAACGCAATTTCCTTTATTTTTTCCATTTCCTACGCCCAAATTACCTTTGCAAAGATCAGAGCACAGACAATGTACGCCGTATATATATATACACTGCACATACAGCATACTTGACTATTCCAAGGTGCTGCATCGTTTTGCAGCACAACGGCTCCCTCCACTGGAAATGAACCACTCTGCAAAGAACTAACGAAAACCAACGATCGCAATCACGGTCTGAACTGGTCAACTGTTGTAATATGGCGTTGGTGGGAATAACGTATGGCTGCATTAGAAAACTGAACACTGCTTTCTCATACACAGAACTTGTCCTACTGTTTCAAGTAAACATTTACTCTGGAAAATTCCAGCATTTCTACAACGTTACCCTTTGCAAGAAGTATTAAGGGCCACATTGAAGGAAAAGGCTGAAAAAACAGTTGCATTTTATTTATTCATTGTACATTTAGATACAATACATTCCCATTATGTTTCTTTCAACCAAGTGAATACTAAACACACACAAGATTGCAGTCAACTCAAACTCTGACCCAAACTTAAGTTTTGTGCCAGCAGTGACACCCAGGATGCCCCACATGCTAATTCACAAACTGAGAGGCCAGCTGTCTACGCGTGACACAGCTACACACCCTCCCGCATGGCCTTCCATACAACTGGTGCCACGTAGATGTCAGGGCTCAGTCAAGCCCAGACTCTCAAGTACACAAAATCAGAGAACTCAAACCAGCATGAGGCATGGAACTTTTTAACTAGATTTGGGTGCAGAACATTCAAACTAATCAACACTAATAATCAGATTTTGCATTTATGTGGGGGGGGGGGGCATTACATATGAGACCAACACTGTCCCTGTACCATTCAATGACCTCACAACAAATCAGTGAAACTTCCTCACAACCAGATTATAGCCTCCATACCACAAGTTCATGACAGTATAAGGAAATCTGAATTTAAAGAAAGATTCCAAAAAACAGAGAAGCACAGGTAATGTATGGGGGAATAAGGGCATTAGCTGCTGGAATTCCAGAGCTTTCCACACAAGTCAAAGCCTCTGTTGGAAACAAATATGCCACTGTCTTCATAACACTGTGTTCCCAATACTGATGGGCTGGGGATTACCAGTATCTTCCACAAACACCTCAAGGCAGTTGAGTACTCATGCAGAGTAATCAGAACAACACAAAACACCCGAGGCGTATAAGGATGGGGTGTGTAGCGTACAGAAACCACTCTATCGATGGCACATGGTGTTTGATCCCATAGTCCCAAGCCCCGATCTGCCGCACTCAGCTCCGAGTACTGTAGAGATCAGCATCATCCGGGTTCGACTGGCCGTGATCCATCAGCCTGGGATTCACTGTGAGCTGGCGTGTCTCTGAAGAGCCAAGAAAGGTGACAGCCATGATGTCAGACTTATAGCACCGGAGGAAGGGGAGGTGGGGCTGCGAGACTGGAGCCGGAGGAAGTAGGGCAACAGGCCGAGGGTCAAGAGTGGGAGGAGTCTGATCATGCTATACAAATTTACTATATAATACCCACTATATAAAAATGCATGCAACTTTAAGCTTCCAATGTAACAAAACATCTCTCAGGGTTCCAAATACATAGCCATAGAAATTACCTTTGTGGGTGTCGGCGTTCACTGGCGGTACTGGTGCTTCTGGTGAAGCAGACTGTGGAGAAGCAGGGGTGCCCAAAACTGGTCCCACCAGTGTGAGTGGAGGTTGATCAAGACTGGGCTCCGGAGCCAGCGGGGGAACATGCTCCTGCACCGGGGCAGCGACAGAGTGCATCTCTGTTTGAGGTGTGGCCTTGAATCTGAGCTCGTCAGGTAGAGTGCCTGATACAGACATCGGCTGCCGCAGGAAGAAGGGAAGAGGGTAGCAGTTACAGTACTGATAAACCGACAAATACTGAATGAAACACTGGGACAACAAGTCAATCGAACTGATAAGTTCTTCAAAATCATGCTCAGATTCTACAAATATTTATTTCTCCAGAATGTTTGAGTGCAACCTGTACAGGAAGAGTGACAAAACAAGGGTACGAGCCCTGGCTGACTGACTGCAAGAAGTAAAATCCAGGAAATGGCTGTCAACTCCCTGTTACTGGAAGCTCGTACCTCGGGGGGGCTCCCTATTGCTGGTAAGTCATACCTCGGGGGGCTCCCTATTGCTGGTAGGTCATACCTTGGGGGGCTCCCTATTGGTGGAAGGTCATACCTCAACATCAACAGGTTGAGCAGGCACCCCTTTCACCTTCCACAGCGAGGCGACTGCGGCGGTGGTCCACTGTGAGGCTGCGTACACCTTCCTCCCGGTCACCTGGGAATGACGGAGACATGGGTCACAGTTCAGAACATGGTGTTGAGGGAGATGGCTGGGGAAGCAGGGCAAGTGGGTTAAGGGCTGGTAACTGGACCGAGGCAACATGAGGGAAAGTAAAAAAATCAAGACGTGTCTGAGCCTTGATGGCGAACTGGCAGAGCGATATGACTCTGCATTCTGTCCCAAGCATGTGCGTGCCAGGTGACCAGATGCCACCAATTCAAACGTGGCATGTGCAGCTACCTTCATCACTCCAACCGTCTGAGCCGGGTAGCACACTGCCGTCCCCAAGGTGGCCAGGCCCAACGATGTGGCGATCCTCTTTAGGCGGGACCCTGGGAGGAAACACGAAAGGAGGACAGTCAGTTCACAGGGCTGTAAACGGCTCACGTTCCCACTGAGCCTGACCTTGTTGCCATTCTTCCACAGGTAAAGCTGGCCCACTGTCCCAGTACATGTGTAGGAAATGTCATACAACTTTAAGTAACAAAAGAAAATCTACCCATGCTGGATTAATGTTCAAACAGGCTATCCCTGGTTATCTAAGCTGCCATCTGTCTCAAATATGCCTATTTTAAATCATCCCAAACAACATTATACAACGGTCTGGTGGTAGTTTATCTTCTCTTCATGTTTACAGAGAATGTGGTTACCTTTTCTTGCCAAGATCAGCCCTGCCAGTCCAGAAATCGCAATAAAACTAACCCGGGGCAAGAATCCGGGAGGTGGGTCTTTAAGGTAGTGGTAAATATCTACGGGCAGGAGAAATAACGTGTTTAAAGTCATACAGGTTTACTGTAGAAAACTAACAATGAATATTTCTCTCACCTTCTCCCACATAGTACAGGTTTACTGTTCCAATTTTAATTGAAATGCAGGCACCCTATAAGAAGAAATATCTCAGTGAATGAAGACTGTCTGCACACTGTTTTTACATAAACAGCACACACTCAGTCAAACCAATGCATCGGTTACAGCTTCAGTCATTTGAGGTGGATATGTCACACTGTAAAGCCATGTTACAGATGATGCAGCTCCTCTCTGAACTGGGGAGAGATGGGTTTGGGGTGCGGTACCTTCACAGCCTGGGCATAAGGATGCAAGCCAACCCGCACTGTATGCAGCCCCCTCTCCACGAGTCCAGGCTGATCCTCCACAAAGTGGTATGGCTGGGTCGGTGCCTTGTAGATAGGCAACTATGGGGGGGCAAAGACAGCATGCTTCTGACATGGCCAGGCCTCAAACCAGACAGCTACAGAATGAACTTGAAAGGGGATGTCAACTGTTATATCAGATTAGATTGGGGAAATACCTCCCGAGGAGGGATCAGTGCTTCGCTCTTCTCTTTATTTATGGCGTAGACCCGAAAACAGGCCAATCCAAAGGCACCTGAAAGTGCCGACAGCTTGAAGGCCTACAGGAACAAAGGTGCATAGAAATGGGCCACTGCTAATAGCCCCCATTTACCAACACTTCGAATTTGTCAAATATTTTACGGATGTCAACTAGTGTTTCAGCTAAGTGGATATATTATCTAGATTTAGCAAGTGCAGAATCTAGCGTTTGCAGAACATTTGGCGAGAGACAGAGCTTCATCATGATCAGCCAAGTAACAACGCACTACGTTTTAGGGTTTCTTCTTCCTAAAGCACATCTTGTCGGCGTTTTCGGTCAATTATTTGAAGTGTAAACTGCAAATGCAGCTTTCCTTACTATAACCTTATATAATGAGTTTGGCGGCTCAGATTCTTAGACTGCGGTAGATTATTATTTGTTATTGAAGATATCCCAAATTAAACACGTCAGTAGAATTACTGCATATACACCGCAGTTAACATAACTGAGCCTTAAATACCAATCTGCACAAAGCAACTCTGAAGTGTGTAATGTCGTTGTATGTGACGTACGACACCACTTAAATTTATTCTCCTTTTTTTTTTAACTGTTGCGTCGATCTGATGCATGTGTTTAAATTTCCATTAGTAGGTATAGTCGTCGAGAAAACACAAATTCCACAGCACTCGTACAGCTTTAAATCAGAAGGACATACACACCTTGGCAGCCATGATGGACCCTCCCACTGAGACGTCAACACGGGTAACAACGAGGGACAAACTACTCAAGTAGCTAAAAGCGTTTCTAAAGAGCCGCTGACTAAGCTATTCCATTTTATTTATTAATTTTTTTTACAGACAAGTCGTAACATTTTATGTAAATAAAATCAAAAGTGGTTATACTGTATAGGTACTCGGCATACGAAGACTGCTACTTTTTAAATTTGTATTATTTGTTTCATTTATACAGGGGATTTCATTCCTTAGTGATTTTTCGAAATTCACATTGATTCAAAAACATCTGTAGATTAGTGTAATCTCATAGGTAGTACACACTAACTAGCTTTAATTTAAAGGCAGATGCATTTGGCGTGACCTTGTTGCCTCTGTACTCATCTTACATCCATTTTCCTTAACCACTTATCCAGCATAGGTTGCTGGGAGCTGGTCCATCACAGGGCACGCTCGATGGGCAATTTAGTCATGGCAGTTTCCCTAAACAGATGTTCTTTGACAGAAGGAGGAAAGCAGCAGAGGAAACACGTGCTCTCAATGCAGAGCTGCAGATGTGCTTGCCTCTAAGATACCGTACCACTGGTTGTGGCAGCATCTTGTAGATTTAAATTTAATCACACTGTTAGTTTCATTTGATCAAAAATATTTTTTCTCACAAAAATCCAATGCTTTATTACATTGTGTGTAAATCTGTACATCAGTCAAACATTCACCCAACTGTTTTCAACAGCTTTTCCAATACAGAGTCATTAGTTTAGCCTGGAGCCTGCACCATAAAAGCAGGGTAACACCCTGCAAAGAATGTCAGTCCATCATGGGGCATGCAGACTATGGACAATGTAAAGTTCCCAAATTGCCTAACCATGTGTTTTCTATTGCAGGAGAAAGCTCTGAGGTACCTTGAGGAAACCCCTGCAAAATTAAAAGACTTTGCAAACTCCATCACACAGTCCCTTGACCCTGGACTTGTGAGGTAACGGTACCAGACCCTGAGCCAAGATACTGGCCATCTTATATTCAGGATCAGAAAAATGTCTCTCCATTTACACTCCATGTGGTTAACCTTACGAATCCTTAACTCATCTGACATTAGAAAAAGTCACATGTTCACTCTGAATTGGGGTTGAATATAATGAGAAATGAATAAATGATCAGTTCAAGCAGTGAAAAATATATTTTATAGTGCAGAGTTTTATTGAAGTCAAATTTTACAACCGAAGTTTTACAATCAAGTAAATATATATATACTTATTATAAACCAAAAGGCTACTTAAGAATCATAGGAAGAATAAATGTAATTTTCTTTCTCTCTTATTATCAGTTCTTTAATCAGTTAATATACAGAATAACAGTTATTGTCTTTGAAAAAAGAGCAATATGTTCCTTTTTTTTAATGTCGCAGTGCAACTTACGTCTTACACACCTGTGCAATGTACCGTGAGGCTTACACCCTCAAATGAACCCACAGTGGAATCCCATTTGGACAAATTTCAGGAGATGGAGACACATGAAAGCAAAAGGGAGAAGCAAAACGGTCAGTGCATAAAATGAAACTAGCTGTTCCAGGACTATACCTGATCCGTTCGAGCGATGCTAAGCTTTTATTTTGACACGCTCCACGCCGGCGGGGTCAGATTGTAATGGAAGGTAACAGCGTCACGCAGGCTGTTTTTAGGAAAGACTCCAGTGAGTCGCCATAGCAGCCATCTGGGAGACGGTTACATGAAGTCCGCTGGAGTCCGCGATCAAGAGTGGGCGCCGGCTTGCGCGTAGGGAGGCTTGCTTCCTGTACTACACCATCATAGCAAAAGTCATGGGACATGCCTTGACTAAAGAAGAAAATAAAGACAGAGAATGACATCGTGATGCTGCAGCTGGCAGGATTCACTGCTGTTCCTGAACCGCCAGAACAGATTTTGGTATGAATTGGAAGTGTTATGGCAGAGCTAAAGCAGCCCTCTTACGTAGTGTAGCACACTAGTAGTCTAAAAGCAGAGTGAAGCACAATTAAACAAATATACAGATGATAGTTCGTAGAAAGTCAGCCATGATGTCCTTCAATGGGTAATTAAGGCCAACAGTGGGCCAACACACATTGATATTAATAATTACTGTATGTCCCATGACTTTTTTGGTAGAACAGTATGTGTGTACTTAGGTCAGTAATAAGAACAGTAATTACAGTACTGAATAACAACAACAATCATAAGAAAACATGTAATTGTAACAAAATACCTTACACAACGTAAGATAACCTTCATGCCCTCGTAAAATCCATTATAAATATTCTGCCACAGAAGAATTTATAATAAAGGCTCACAATTTACTCAAAAATCTGTAGTTTTTGGATATAATTTGGCTGTAATTATTAAAACTGTAATAAGTTTTGTGGCATTTATAATATAAATGAAAAAAAACTCAAGTTTTTAATTCACGTTTCAGTGTGTGTTGCTGGATACACATGGTCAAGATTGCTTAGATGCAAAAATAATTCTCTGTAAGAACATTAAAATATTCAAGAAAGATAAACAAGAACAGTAAGATAAATAATAAAGAGAAAAGACAAGAGAATGAAAAAATAAGGAAAAATAATCAGTGACGCAAACTGAATTCGTTCTGTTAGTAGTGGTTCACGGGATGGTGCATTCGTTTCGTTTTAACGGCCATTGCAGAGTGCAGCTTCTTCAGCAATCACAGCAAGGCAGTTGTATTATAACAATGGGCCGAACTTTCCAGTGTCTCATGGAACTGAGGGTGTGTGTGTGTGTGAGTGTGCATATTTGTACAGATTAGCCTTTTTTCCTCTTCATACACGGAGTCACTTGTTTAAACTTAGGTCACTCCTAATATATTAATCATTAGTACAGAACACAAAAACAACTACCTGAAAATATTATATGCAATTTAAAATAGATACTATTTCAAGTCTATGTATATGCAATTATTTAATATTTTAAGTATATGTTTTTAAATATGTTTTTTCAGTAAGGTAGTGTGAATACATTGGCAGACACTGAGATATGAAACACATCATTTGTGATTGTTTCCCAGGTAGTCTGTTATTGGGGAATGGGTCAACAACATTTTTAGCACTTGTATGCAGGTACTTTGTAACAAATTTGTTTAGCGAGAGCCTCCAGTTGCCTGGCGGTGATGTCACGTTGCCATTAATGAACTACTGAAAGTGCATTCAATGTAGTGCATTTCTTGTCTTGCTAAACCAAACACCCAGATAAAATGGAAAAATAGATATAACGCAGCGTCTCCCCAGCTGCCGGCTGTTTTCTCATGGGTGGTACAGGAAAACTGCTAGCCCAAGTACTGCCCCAAAAACTGCACACAACGGCCTGGCACCAGTTCAAAATATATATAATAAGCAGTACAAAATATGACAATGCGAAAGAGGCGGGTCAACATGAATATTTTTTGCCTGTGGCACCAACTTTCCCTTCCCTCTGTATGTTCTAGCTGTTCTACTAAAAAAAAAAAAAAAAGGTACCTGCGGTCTTTTTTGTTTACTCATGGCCCTTTTTCTACACCTAAATTTGACATGAAAAACCACGATACCGCGAGGCCTGCGTGTGGCTACAAAACACACACGAGAAGGAAAGGACACGCCAAGCATGCCTCGGGTGGGAGTGCGCGCGCAGGTATCTAGCGTTGAACTGAAGAGCGCGTGAAGGTCATGTGTGTGCAGACGGCCCGAAGAAGTAACGGAAACACGATGGGAGTGGAACCACAGAACCTGAGTTCAGCCCAAACCAAGGCCTCTGCTAGCCCCCTAAGTTAACTGCACGCTAAAGCAACATATAACCAAGAGAAAACATGTACATAATGTTTCGTTCTTTTTTTAGTTTTAAAACATTTTTTATAAACAGGAAATTATGCTGAAAGATTCCGCAGACACAGAATCTACAGTATAGATTGCATTCACAAGTATAGTTCACAGTTTTAAACAGTGGCTGTTTCTATGCAAAATTAAGGTCATTCAGGTTTTTATTTTTATCCTGGTTAATGCAGGTTTTACTTTCATGTGAGTATTAAAAGAAAATTGCCCGGAAGTTCATATCTAAGGCGTGCATGTGACCCTTTTTTTCTTGCGTCAAATTTACATGCCCAGTCTTCCTCATATACCGTCGTTTATGGCACAACAAACGCCGGTTTCTGTTTGTGTAGTTTTGCCTAGCCGTGGTCTGCGATGCTTGGCACCAAAATGCCTTTGTGGAGAAGACGCTCCAAGTGAAAATGGTATTCTCATCATACTGCTACATTACTCCTTCAACCTGCAGCTCAAACAATAATTAAAAAAAAAAAAAAAAAAAACAAATCAATAAATAAATACAACATTACGTAAAAAAGAAAATGGTTAAATAAAAATATACTCTCCATTAGCCTTTAGTTCATTCAGTTTTTTTCGTTTTTTGTTCCCAGTTCAGAAGACTAAGGAAGGGTAATACTCTCTTCTTCAAACATGCAGGAAATGCCCTGTGGGCTGTTCTTCTTTTAATCCAAAGCATTTACTTCTGTCTGCTCCCAGTACTGTATTTACACATATTACAGTGGTTGTCTGGTCATTATTTTGGTGTGAGGGTGGTGGGCTGTGGTCAGGGTTGGGACAGAGGCGGGAGCACACGGGTGGGTGGCTAACGGGACCGGAGGATGGGGGGTGTTCCCTGCCACCCCTCTTTTTCGTGAACCCCGCCTCACACGTGGGTCTCGATGAAGGAGTGAGTGTGTGTCATGAGGGGCAGGGCCAGGGGTGAGAGTTCTGCCGTGCCATTGTTGCCCGGCCTGAACTCGCAGATGTCTAGGAACAACTCGTGGTGCCTCTGCTTCCAGTCTCGGAACTTCTTGGAGGTCAGCGTAGGGTCCTCAAGAACTTGGCTGATGATGGCTAGCTCCCCTTCTTTGGCCTTGGGTAGAGACAAACACAATGGTCAGGGTTTGTATTCAGTCTGCCATGATGTATGTCTGGCCAGAGAGTGCACACAGCTGGTCATTACAGCACATTTCATACCACAACATAAAAACTACTGCCTGCCTTGGTGAGTTTTCATAATGCTAAGGATTAGTACTGCCACGCCACAGCCAAAACAATGTTTAACTAGTAAGATGCTGTCATGCAGAGAAATGTGTCTGAACGTGGTTGTCGATGCACAGCCGGCCGATCGTCGGAATCGGGCCTGTTGCTGGTTGACAGCATACCTTGAGCGTGCTACGCAAGGCGCGGATGCGGTGCAGCTTCTCGTTTACAATGGGGTCGCTGCAGCGCTTTATGAAAGCCCGCCGAAACTCCTGCTTGGTGGTGGGTCGTGGCTCCCCTAAGGCCGACAGGCTGGCCTGCTCCAGGGAGCGGTAGAGCTCCCGCAGCCCGTCGGTCGCCTCGCCATCACTCTCCTCGTGCCACGATTCTGCTGAGTGACACGGTGTGTGAGACTTTCAATCGATTAGCTGGGGGATGAGCCTAGCCTTCAGCCTTCTGCTTGTTTTAGAGTATTTTTGTTGCTAAGGTGATCTTGTTGCTGTGATACCATCTCATATCCATCATGTTCAGTTTCCAGCCCGAAGGACTGTTCCAGCAGTGCTTTACATAACAATTGACTCACATATTAGCATATTCATTAGCATATTCAGAAGCAGGCTGAAGTTTCTGAACACGCAATTGACCTTGTTACACGTACATCATGTACTCACAGCGTTATCCCAGCAAACAGGGAACGTTCCCACAATGTCCAATAACGTTCTCATTACGTTCTTAACATTCCTGTAACGTACCTGTAACGTTCCCTCTTCCTCATCCCTTCACCTCACATGTTTTAAGCATCGATTAGTTAATCTTTATGAGCTGTCGATCAATTCAGTGCTTTCAAAAATATTAATGCTGGTCATCTAGTAGGCATTAGTAAGGCTGAAAAAGGATTATCATTTGACAAGCACTCAGTCATTGACTCACTGCCGTTGATATTACATATTTTATATATATAATAATATTTACTGGATTGGACATGACACGACATTGAGTGCGAAGACAGAGCGTTGCCAAGTTATGTGCAGGTCACAAAAGTTAACAGTGGTACATATATATTGCCTAAACGCAATATTTCATTAGCTTTAAAATCATTAATTTTTACCCGATTTTCAAAATTCAAAGTTCTACACAAAGGAAATAAAATTTACTTTCAATACTATTTAGCCAAGTTTAACAAATATGTAAATAGAATGTGACTCGCCATGGCCACTGTCCTGACACTAACGCTTAAGCCTTCAAACAGAGCCGCGTCCCTGCGTTTGATTATAACTAAAATTCCCTGGATTCTAAACGTTTAACTAACACATTTTGACACAATTTTGCAAATATGTTGTCAGCCATAGTTCAGTGTGAACATTCAGGTGTTAAGTAATGTGTGGATGTGTGGCAGGTATAGCTAGCCACATGCAAGTGGATTACAAGTATATACAACAGGTCACGGCTTCCTGCCTAGCAGGTGATATTAAGCACAGGAGTCTCACTCGAGCTAGTGAAGCCTTCATTCAAGTACACCGCCAACAACCAACAAGTGTGTACAGCGGTTTCTGCACCAGCAATCCTGGCTATGGCGTTGAGACATCTCCTAACATTACCGGTACAGAGCGCACAACACTTTTACAAAACAGGACATTACAAGACATTGTGTAGAATATTGAATTTTGAAAATCGGGTAAATGCTAATGATTTTTAATCCAGGGGAACACTGCATTTTAGACAAGGTACGTACCACTGCTAATTTTGGCCACTTCCAAAATACATGGCGGCATGATGACATTGCACCACTCGTAATGTTAGGGGGATGTCCAGTCCAGTAATATTGTATATATCGATAATCACTGCCACACTTCAGTTTGCAGTTAGCACTGCTGTAGTTGTTTTCTTGTGCACCCACTAACTGCACTGAATGTTTTATGTGTGTTTGTGTGTGTGTCTCCTACAGTTACCAGTTTACCAGGGTATGGTTTTAATCTAGACGTGCTACCTGTAAGTCTTCGATTCGGCCATCTTTAAGGTATGAAGGCAGAAGATCTGTACTAATGCATTGTGTGGTCATATGGGTTTTGGACTAAGGGCAGTTGATACAGCATGGACCAAAAGTTTGGGTTATAGATGACTCACCGGCTTTGCCGGCGCTGTTGTGCTTGAAGAAAGGCACCTCATCGTCCTCACTCTTCTCCTCTGAGAGCCCGCCCGGGTGCAGGCCCCCCTTGGGGCCCCGTATCTCGCGATTGCGGGGCAGGCTCTGGCTCCGCTGCTTGTGGGGGTGGCGGTGGGTGTACAGCCCATGCTCCTCACCGCCCACCAGCGGGAAGGGCCCGTCACGGTCCTGGTGGTGCCGCCGCTGCACGGGCAGCGTGGCCTGGCGCCGGCGCTCAGGCGACATGGCCAGGCGTCCCCCGCCCCCCACGGTCATCCCATAGATGCTCTCCACCTCAGCTGGCACCGTCTGCAGGAAGTGCAGGCCTGAGCTGGTGAGGGGCGTCTCGATGAGGTCCTGCCAGGAGCGCCGCTCGCGGTGAGTGGAACGGCAGCCAGACGAGTGCGTGCTGCCGGTGGCGTCGGGGCGTGAGTCCTCCGCCGACGACTGTGAGTATGTGGACTCGCTGGAGAAGTGCCGGCCGTGCTTGGACTCTGGGAAGGGGCTGGAGGAGTTCACCTAGGGGAGGGGATGGGGGAGGAGACTACATTAGATTGACGGTGCTTGGAGACCAGGACGTCTGGCCACGCCCCTTTGCACACAGAAGGGAAAGGCAAGCAGGCAACAACAGAAAACCAATCGCACCTGATCAAATATATAACACAAAGGTTACAATAAAAATATTTCTCCTATTACATTTTGTTAATGGGGGCACTTGGCTCAGTGGTCACCTCCAGGGTTAGGGGGTGTGGCTCTGTGTACGTGGAGGCTGCATGTTCTCCATGTTCTTCACGGGTTTCCTCCCGCAGTCCAAAGACAGGTGGTGTTTCTAAATTGCCTGCATTGTGAATATGTGTGTCACTGTGCCCTGCGATGGGATGTCTAGCGTCTTGTGCCCTAAGCTGCCTGCGATAGGCTGCAGGCGACCCTGCAAAGGATAAGCAGCTTGGTGAATGCATGGATGGAAATCTTGTTACTGACACGCTCGATTAATACCGACTCATCCTTTTGTATGTGGAAAATGCGGCTTCTCTCACACGTAAATACACATAACTCTTTTGCTTTGCATTTGGCGCCATCTAGTGTTCATCGCCTTTTAAGCACTGTGCAAACCACATGACAAAGGATATCACGCTCGTTAAATCGAGACAGTTAAGGGCTTCTGTACCAGCAGTGGGGCTGTGATGTTTTATTCAGTCTAAAAGCAGTCGCTGCTCTGTCGAACCCACGGCTGTCCTGGCAGTGTCTTGCGCGCAGTGAAATAAGAGTGGGGATATGACAGTTGTGTATAATGCTTTCCTCCGGCAGCAAAACATCTTTGCGTGACTGTCTGTCTGCGGGGGTGTGCGAGTCCTTTTGTCTTCGTAGGGACCGACTGTGATGAAAAGTGTCAGGGGCCCTTTTTTTATAGCATCATCATCATCCTGTTTGAGGAACCAACCTTTTTTATTTTTTTTTTTTGATTTGTTGGAGTGGGGCTATTAAATATTAAAGGGAGAAGATACTCCCAAAGCGACCGAAATACAAACACATTACCATGTGTGCGTGTGCACACGCATGCATGTGAAAAACAGAGACTCACAGAGGAAGTTCGGTGGTATGTTTCACACAGTGAAGAGGGACCTTCTTGTTTGAGGGTCATAGACCCGTCGATGTCATCCTGGTCACTTTCACTCCAGTAATCTGCAGAGAGACGTGCACAATTCATTCATCTCATCTCCCATTAGAGTAAGAATCCCCACAGAGTTATGAAACGTGTTATCCGACGCTTTGCTAGCGATATCTGGTCGGATTTCCAAACTCTTCACCAAGAGGCTGTTGTTTACAGCCAGCTTCTTGGTGCAGTCTCTCACCTTCGTCAGGACGCGACACTTTGTCATCAGGTGTGTAACCTATAGCTGCCAGACCAAGCCGGTTCATCCACCTGTGGGAGGGTGACAGGCAGAGGGGCTACGGTGGGAATGTGTACCGTTTCACTCATCCCCATTCATTTACACACAATACACTGCTTCTCTGAACAAAGAGCCAAAATTCACACATTTTACAACTGGATATCATACTACAACAGTTTAGATTAAGCACCTTGTTAAAGGAGACCACCGAGGACTTGACCCAGCAATATATGGGTTATAAATATTTGTCCTTAAGCACAGGACCTCCTGGCAGCATGTCATAAAATCAGAGACTGTAACCAACAGGTTCTTAAAATGAAACCAAAAGCCATGCTCTGTCAGGCTGGTATCCTCTGCTGCTTTCTCCCTCTTCTCCTCCCACGGGAGTTTTCTAGATCTCAGCTGTGGAAATCGTCAGACCCACAGACAGCAGTGACAAGGCAGCCATGTCAGTGGGCTTCGTACAGTCCTGCAATGGTGGAGATTCTCACGATGAAAAACGGCGAGAGGGTCCGAATGGTTTATGACGATAGAAAGATTTACTCCAATGCATCGCTTCCATTCTCCCCCCTCCCCCCGATACTTTTTGTCTTTTTAACGTGTGGCTTCTTGAGCTGCATCTCGGACCGAAACTAGGATACGAGACGGAGGGCGGTCTGGTCCCGAATAACCCAAAGGTCTGTTTGGGCAGAGGGACATTTTTAATGAGGTGTGACCGTAGGGGCATAGGGCAGATGGGATTTTGTGTAGTGCTGGGGGGGTTGACTTTCTTGTACTGGTGAAGCTATATCTTGCCATCAAAATAGGTATGCAGACAAAATTATCAGTGAGCAGAACAAGCACTTAATGCATATACTAATTTTTGGGTAGAAACTTCAAGCAAAATGTCAGACTGAAGGAGAATATTAACGAAATGGATCTTATCTCTTATGATCTGGGGGGTGTACTGCGACATTGCATCTGTGTGACCTACAGAGAGAAACAGCTGAAGAGAAAATAGGAGGTGGCCACAGTCTTAACATCATCATCATTTTCTTTTGGCTGCTCCCGTCAGGGGTTGCCACAGCTGACCAACAGTCTCCATCTCCTCCTGTCCTCCGCATTCCGCTCTGTCACACAAACCACCTGCATGTTCTCTGTCACCACATCCATAAACCTCCTCTTTGGCCTTCCTCTTTTCCTCTTGCCTGGCAGCTCCATTCTCAGCATCCTTCTC
>JAACJT020000002.1:91832-124187 GCA_009936485.2 Gymnarchus niloticus | reverse complement strand
ACTGAAAATGAGAGCCAAAAACTTTGAAAGTCCTTCAGGAAGCCTGGAGAACTATTCCTCAAGACTACATTAAAAAAGAAATACAAGTCTGGCTCTTTGGAAGCAAAATATGAAGAAATGAGGGGTGGTTCAAGACTTTTGCATAGTGCATATACTGTGTGTATGTATATATATAATATGGGCGGGGCTTTGCTAGGGCATATACATTCTGTGGTCACGTCCAGGAGGACGTAGTCTCCTACCTATACCTAAATGGATCGGATTTTTTTCTTCTTCTTCTCAGTTATTTATCGGGCGATATGCCTTTATCTGATCTATTACTTAACTTTGTAATGGATTTTTCTTTCTTTAAAATTCAGCACGATGGCATGCCAAGTCAAATCATATTTTAAGTAGCAACACATGTCTTTGTATAGCTTGCTAATTTTAAATGAGCAGCGGAATAAGTACCTGATGGAATTTGTCCAATTTAACGAGCGAATATGTGCACAACCAATATGTCTATACAGCTGTTTTCGGGGGGTGCGGATGACGTAGGGAACACCCGATCGCCAAAATGCTACTCATGGCTGTGTTTCATTTTCCAGTCATGCTGCGAGGGAAGATCGTTGTAACTAATATTAGATTTTTAAATCGTGTTTTAGTTTTTTTCCAGCACGTTTACTTGGCTGGCCAGTGTATTCAAACTGGGGATCTGCTCCTTGAATCTCGTTTTCAGTGTGCAGTAATAAAGCCGCAAGCTGTGTTTTCATTCCAAAAGGGGTTAAAAAATATCGGAGCTTTGACCTCTGAATATGATTCCCGAATGAATACATTTACAAATGCCCATTTTCACGGAGAACGAGCATATTTTCATGAGCGCAAAATGTTTACGTAGGAAACATAGCATCATGAAAACAACGTATGTCTAAGTTCATCTTTACAATTACCCAAAAGTTCATATAACTTTTACACTTAAAGCCATCAGCACTTAATTAGAAACCGGGCATGTTAATCTGCTGCAAACAACACAGTAAATGTACAGATGATGTGAAATGGGTCAAAGAGTTAACCATCCGAAATTAAGAAGGGAATAACTGCTGCGATGGTCTTCCCAAATGACAGCAAAAAACAAATTCACCACGAAGGCTACATAAGATGGTGTTAAACAGTTCCAATTTGTTAGACATTTCAGGTCTTAGATTATACACTAGTAGCGGACCGGACCGGACCGGACCGGCGCTGACTAGGGTGCACCCCCAGCCCGCACTGGGCTTTCTACATAGTCGTATTGTGTGTAGCGTCGTGTTATTAATGTGATAATTTTGTACTGTAGAGATGTAGTTTGTGGTTGGAGTTAGTGGAATATCTCGTGTTGCACTACTAACCCTCTTATGTTTATGTAAAATGTCCACCGTAATCGATTGGTGTAATTACGCTTCTTCTCTCCCTCTGTGTTGGCATTCCCTGGCGGGTCGGTACAATTTTGTGTGGTTACTTTCACTTACTGGCCATTTTGATCAAACGCAATGTCTTTCAGTACTGTTTTTGGTTTTTTTTGTTTTTTTTACACGGGAATCGCCACAAAATATAAGCTATAGCATTATAGGTGCGGTGCACGCGGACACGTCAGTCCGAGGACGAGGTTAACGTAAATACCAGGGATCTCAGGAGAAGTGCGGTTCAGAGACATGCCTGACGTTTACACATTTCTTACATTCGTTTATTTCATCTCTAGTTTGACTTTTAAAGCTATTTTTTTTCTGGCCTTCTCTGGCACTTGTGTTTCTTATCTCTCAGTTTATATACACTTTTATATATGGGGGTATTAATAAAACAATTAATAACGCTGACCTTAATTTATGATGTTGATCACCACATGTTAGCGTTGCTGGGCTGACGCTGCTCAAAAACGTTCAAAAGTGTTCAATAAATCGCAAAATTGATTTTCAACATTATAGGAAATCAGTTTTTTTTTTGCCACATGCTATGCGGATATGACAGCGCATGGCAACACGGAGATTGGGAATGCAGGTGTGTGACACCAGTGTTCCGAACCACACTTGAAATGAAGAGCAGCAGTAGATAATGGAAGAGTCTGAGTCACAGGAACAGCAAGAAGTCATGGGAACAGCAGGAAAGATTGCTGGGGGGGGGTCATGTTGCATGCGTGTTTGGGGCTTGTTTGGATTCTCAGGGTTCCTGTAGGCCAAGTGCCCAGGAGCAGGGAGCTGATTCCAGGGACCCACCTCGGCTACCCCTCTTGTATACATGGGACTCCTTTGTTTCCGGCATCCAGTTGTACTCCATCGGCATGGAAACGGGCCTGAGGTCACCTGGAAAGAAGTCCAAGGAGAGTCGGCGAGTCGGGCCAAGGCTGCATCGCTGGGGATTGCAGTTGGGGGGGGGGAGGTGCAAGACTACTGCGGCGGGGTCAGAGGTAAGAAGGGGGGGCAGGGAAAGTGGTGAAATACGGGGGCGGCACAAGCGTGGAAGAGAAACAGAGAGTGTGGAGGAGGTTAGAGGGGGGTGTGAGCGTGTGAGAGAAAGAGGGTGTAGGCGGTGGGGGCAGTAATGTGCTCGTTTTCCAGGGGATCAGATAAGTGGAACAGGCCTCATCAGAGAAATGACTGCCATCGCAGGTGTTCCACAGCCTCTCCGTCGACATGTCGCTCGTATCCAGGATGCTCTGGCCGCCACAGTCCACTGGGTTTATCTCCATAGAAGCAGGCGTGCCGCTTACCGCTGAGAAAGGCCCAACCCCCCGCCACACGAACTGCCCAGGAAGCATCTCTCCTCTCTTTTAAAATGGTCGCTTTGAGAAGCAGGTAGGTGCCCAAAAAAGAAAAACCGAGAGTGACGTGTGGAAGGCACTGCAGCGCCATACGGGGTCCGCAGGTCCGTGTACGTATCCCCAAAACTGGGAGAGCATGCAGTATGAGGTTGCAGCCGGTGGTAGAACGTGCTGGAACATGGGAAGGAAACCAAAGCGTAGCAGGGATTTGGGTGGTGAGAGGAATGGGAGGGGGCATGGGGGGGCCTTACCATGGGTTGGGGTCTTGTCTCGCCGGCGGACACTGGTGGAGCGGCCCCGGTCGTACTCGGGGCCCAGAGGCGGCCCCTCACCTTCCATCAGGGTGTAGTACTTGCCACTCTCGTGGTCGAGGTAGTAGCTCGGAGAGTCGGAGCTCTTCATGCCTGACTTGGCCACGCCGTACTTGCTGATGTCATCACATGACATAATGCCCATCTCGTCCCTGCAGTGAGAAGCGGAAAAGGAAGGCTGTTATCACCATGGTGCTGTATAAGGCCATGGGTGAAACATAAGGTCAGAATAATCGCCAACGCTACATGTGATGTCAGTAGCTGGAAGCTGATGTCTGTAATGTCTCAGACGCCTGAGAGAGATTCTGGTTATGTCTAAACTGCTATTTGGTGAGTTCCAGACATCTGATGCTGTGGGAGGGACAGGGACATGGTCAGTGCCCTACCTGGCCCCGTACAGGCCAGAAACTGGCGACAGGATGAAGACGTCGTGCATGTTGGACCCGTCCATCTTGGAAGACACACCCATGGTGCTGGTTGGGGTGGTGCAGTCGCTGTTGGGACTGGTTGGAATAGGCTGGGAGAGAGGAGACAGAATGAGGGAGATAGTATAGGAGGAGTTTGAGGACTAGAGGGCGGCGCCAGGGGATTAAACCAATCATTAGATCTGGTGCATCTTCCAGGGATGGTTGCCCAAATTCCATAGCTGGAAGGCACCATTAGGATGTGTCCCAGCACAAGCTCCTGTGAGGACAGAAGACAATGGAGAGCCAGGAGAAATAAGGCAGATTGGAAGGCACATGGCCATTATTCTGCTGATATAAACAGTGGTTAGTGCACAGGGAGGGAGTGACACAAGGACTTGCATGGGCTTGCCAACCCTCGACCATCACCATCCCATGACATGGACACATCTGTTAGGGCATGCTGACGGCGGCTTGACCCACAGTACACAAACAGGGCCAGTCGCTGTGGATTGTCATTCTGCCTGGGTTTCTATTGACCTGTCACGCCGTCGCCCTTTCTCACAACGAGTACAAGTGCGCTTCTCTAATCGAAGAGAGAGTCGAATCACGACGGCATGATTAATCTGCAGTCATTATTACCTTTCGGGATGCTGGTGTTTCCCTCAAGGCAGACCTCACACTAATTTCCATGCTAATGAACAGAAGAGACATTTAGGGACGTAGGACAGTGAGAAGCGAATTACACAATGAATACATCTAACCTTGGAATTTCCCCCAACTGACCAATCAGATAGAAGATGGTTAGGACCTGTCATTCCCCCTTAGCAACCATGTGCACATACTTAGCAACAAGGAAATGCTTGACAGAAGTCTCTTGGCAACCCAGGCTCCCTTGCATCGACAAGCAAGAACACGTGAATTGTAATGAAAAGCTAAAAATAGACATATCATAGGGCGAAGGTCAAAACCACATCAAACTACAAATCTAATTAACAAAATGCAGTTGGCTATTTATTCTTTAAAGTTAGTGGATGAATTGTTAATTGTGTAAGCTTAGAAAAGAAACTATTCATTGTAATTAATCAATACCATAACACTAGTCCATATAATGATGAAGAGGAGAGCATTAGTTTCAAATCAATCGAAAGACAAGTTCTGAATTTCAAAAGATTGCTCAAGAACCCTGAACCAGTAACACTCCAGGATGAGATGTCTGTTCCTATGACAACAAGGACTATCTCCTAATTTGGATGGAGACACAAGATTGCTTTTTTGTGTTGCTGGGGTTTCCATCACATGATTCGGTAATCTGATTTCTGTTCCTATGGGTGGAGAGCAGAACACCAAAAAACACAGGGTTTGGTCTTGGTGAACGTACAAAGCTGGAAAACTTTTGGAAGGTCTTCTTGGTGACTGATGGCGTACAAATACAAATGGTGTGTACACTACATGTGTGAGTATATGTATATTTAAATGTGTGAGAGTGTATGTGTATGCATGAATATATATGTGTGTGAGACTGCCTATATATACATCCATTCAGTCACAGTGGTTTTATATGTATATATATATGATTTCCCATGCACAGTCTCAGTTGAGAAAGCTCGAATCTGCACCACAGACAGTCGTGTGAGGGTAAGAAGTCAGCCAGCCGACTGCGGTGCGGCGCTGAAGCAGAATCCCCGAAGCCTCGGTAAGCAGGGATGTGTGGAGGTGGGAGCATCATGGCATCACGACAGGGACTTGAACGCAAACAGCTATTTATTAATTACGGTGACGGCTCGGCTGTCTCACTAAGGCGACCCGGCTCCAACAAAGCATGCTGCACCCTGACAGTAAGATTACACACTGCAGCTGGGGGTGCAGTGCCCGGGTTACAGTGCAAGCTGTGCCCCCAGGCCATTAATGCGTCCTACTAACACCCCCCGAGCCACTGGGGCTGCGCCGATCCTGAATTCAGCTCAAATTTCCCCGAAATCCTAGACAGGGGTCTTCTGTGCCAGCCGCTTTCCCCCAGACAAAATTGACTGGAGGCCAATTACCTTTTTTAAAAGTGTGGTTTATTACAGACACGCTGTTCGGGTTTTCAGTTATTATCGTGACTGGTGCACGGAAAGAAAACCAGGGAGCATTTAATAAATATGTCTATTAAAATAAACACATCCGTTAAAAATCACATAATCACCAAAAAAGGCATCTAAAGTCACACACAGATGCTATCTAATAAAGTATTCAGACTCAAAGCAAGGGTGTGCCCACAGTGCACTGAATTAAAGGGTTTGAGTTGAAAAATGAAGCCAGTTTGGCGTTGGTTGTCCTGTTTCTGTGGAAATGCTCGTGACTGAATTTGGCTGTTTGGCGAGCATGCTGGGAGAGTGTTAATTAGGCCAGGCTCGAGTCTCCTGGAAGCTGGACTATAAGGACCTGGAAGGCCCTGAGGAGGCTGCAAGACCCAGGCAGTGATGTATTTACTGGGCCGAACAGCAGCAACGAAGGTGGCGAAGGTCCAGGGGGTGATTTATCTGAAGAAACACCCCCCCGCCCCTCTAAAACTGGCTCAGACAGAAATCTGGATTCGGAGGGATGTGACCCAGTTCCCGCGGCCACCTTGGGGCACGTAACCGGCATGACTCAGACCCACGGGGATCCCGGGGAAAAAAAAAAGAGTGGCACTCAAATAAAATGGGGACACGGCATCATTCAAAATCTCCGTCTCTTCAGTGACATCTGTCACGTCGGAACCAAAATGCTGTGTCACGCTGTGCTGAACCTCTACCTCCGATGGATACGTTGACATGGAACCTCATGGCACCAAGAGGCTCTCATTTTAAAACATCTGCCTTCAATCCCTGGCCATTTCTCATCCTGGGTCTTTGGTTGAGGAACGCTCCCGCCAAACTCTTTCCTCATCACACCAGGTACCCATGGTGCTGAAATTAGTCTCAGTAACTGAAGTTAGTTCTGGATCAAATAATTGGATTGATCATTCTCACCAAACTGCATTATGGGGAAAGGGGCATAAAATGTACACCACGATTGAGGTGAGGACCAGAAAGCCTCATAGTTTGTCTCCTCACTCCCACAGACACACAAAATCTGCTTATTGTGATGAGCTACTGTAGCATGTAGTGCATTAGCGTTTTGCAAAGCTGGATGCTGGTTCCATAACTGGCTTTCAGAACACACATACACAGCCCATAGACAGAAAACAAAGGAAAAAAAAAAACCACTCTACTCATTTGGGCCGGTGCTCAAGGATTACTGAGGCTACGCTAACAAAATGTTTGCTAATCCTTCTCCTTATTTGTTTTGTTTTTAAATCTTTATTTGGCAGTCGAGGGCCCTCCTCTAGTGTAGCAGATGGCAAAGTCCTCTCTCCACTAAATGTCTTGCGAGACAGAGTTAAGTACAAACAGCCTCTCCCTGCATGTCCGCGCTCAACGTACAGCTGCACCGTGAGCGGCGGTCCTGGGCTCCTGAGGGGCCGACACGGTGCATGCTGATAACCGGCAACAGGGGTTCAATGGGCAAAATGGTTCGTGAGGCGTTATGGGAAGTTAGTGCACGGAGCCCGGAACGCTCCCTTTGTTTTAACGCACGGCTCAGACATGGAGGGTGTCAGGCAACGCGAGTGTGTTTGGTACAGGCTTGAATGGGTCACTTAGGCTGGTCCGCTTAGAAATGGAAAGAGGAAGGGTAGCATTTGGGGGGGAGGGGACTGGGAGAGATAGAGGATGAAAGAGAGAGTGAGAGAGCTCCATGACATCAAGGAAAGCACGATGCATGGAAATGAATTACGCTAACGCGCTTCTAAAAATAGCCATGTCGCAATCCAGGGCTCCCTAAGCAATCATGCAGGCAGTACTCTTTCTGAACGTGCTCTGACGTCAATGCCATGGCTCCGGTCTTCCTACACCACCCCCACCACCCCAGGTCTCAAACCCTCAACTTCCCCACCTCCTCCTCTCTTCAGAAGTGCTGTAGGGGTTTCCCTACCCCTTCACTAGAGCGAAGGGATCAGGACTCCTACCGTGGACATGGAGAATGGATTTCCAGAATCCCTCCCATTAAATATATCCATCCATCTTCTATTACCACTCGTCCCATACAGGGGTGTGGTGAGATGGGATGTCAGTCCATCACAGACACAAGCATACACATTTTAAAGATAACCGTCCATCATGGCATCATATGTATTGGGTCGTATACTTGTAAAAATAACCACTCCCTTTAATAAAATGTATCACTCTCATCCTGAATACACTTCGCTATTCAGAATTTAACTGAAATCATAAACACTTAAAACAAAAATGGTCTTGACATTGTACATATATATGTACAATAAAGCAAATTTTCATTTACCTCTTTATGAAGAAAATTTGGGATGATAATAATGGATCCATAACCCAAACAGCACAGAGCTGTCACATGGATAAGATAAGGATGAATGTGTAAAAAATGAGTTTTTGTCACATCTTAAGTCTAGGCCAGCTCCTTCTAACAGAAACGGTCCAAAGCCGTCAATTTAACGTGAGAAATGTTCTCTCTAAAGCTCTGTGCCCAGTCCTGCAGCTCCCCTGCTCCTGACTCTATCACTGCTCGCAAGGTTAATGGAGACATTACCTGTGTTTTAATTTCAGTTACATTTCATTTCAAGCTTTATTCAGATTTCGACAGGATGCTTATCGATCAAATGTGACAATCAGCCAAGACCACGTGTGACTGGTTTGAGTTCAGGATTTAATCACACTCTGGATAAACCTTAAATAATTTACTAAGTTACATGGAGGAGCTGTAATCTGGGACGTGCTCATTTTTGACGTGTTATCTGATATGGGCCTTTATGTAGCTTCCATGCATAAAATCACAGCAATGAAAGAGACTTGGCATCTCATCTCAACAGCCAGTAGATAACGAGGAACAGCTGTTAAACCATTGAGCGGCATTTGTCAGTCGAAAAGCTTCAGCCAACATCCAAACATATTACGAAATAAACATTTAAAAAGTGAGGCAGGTGGGCATTTTGGAATGATGAAATACTTCCAACAGAAGAAATACTCTCAGAAGGAATGTCCATCTTACAGTGGTATCATCCTGAAGCTGATTGTCCTGGAATCATGGAGGACTCATAGCAAGGTGGAAGAAGCAGGACAGGAGACGTAAGTAGGGTGGGTATACCTGGAGGGCAAGGGGTTTCCAGCGAGCATTCTTGAGCAAGGCGGGGGCAGAGGTTAGCGTGTTCTGTGGCCTCTTCTTCAGTGTGAGGATGACACCATTGGGGTCCTCTCTGAGTGCGTTGACCAGATTCTTCAGCTGCCAGCCCACCTAGAGAAGCACAAACACCAATGCCACGAAATCGCCCCTTCGTGTACCTGCTTGGTCATGCCACCTCAGTGCCCCCTACTGCACAGTTGGCCTCATCACAGCAAACTTCTTTGATGTAGTAACCCGACCAAACAGGGACGTGCAGTGAGAACTTGTCAAATTAAGATATCCACTGAACTAGCATGTATAGAATAAGTAGATGAGATTATATTCATAGAAATGTTAACGAAATGCGGAAAAATCCAATAAATTAAAATTGAGAATACACACTGGAAATATGACAATGAAGATAATGCATCGTCCTAAAAGCTAACAAGTTTTACAACATTAGCTATTGCATAAAGTATTGTTTGGTATGATTCAGCAAGTGAAAAAAGTGCATAAACGCAAAGCACAGACCATAAACAACAGGAACACAAAGACCATGAGCAGCTCTACCAAAAGGGACTATGGACCATGACCACAATACCATGACTACCCTGAGTGACAGTACTTCAAGGATCAGAACTGAAAGGAATGACAGCATCACAAAGACATGGACCATGACCAAGGCAACCACCTGGAAGACCAAAATCAGGAAGAGCAAGAGGACCACATGGGCTACAATCGAAAGTATCAAGATTAACGGTGAGAAGGGCAAAAGGACAGCAGGAAAGTTTCCTACATCTGTGTTTACTCTGTACAGCCAATCGCATGCCACTCGCCCTAGCAAGGTCACCTGCCTTATGACCCCGCGTATGACGGGGGCCAGCGACCTGGTCAGAGAGTCTTTAACCTCCTTAGTAGAAGGATGACAGTGAGCCCATTGTCCCTGACCTCCACTGATTGGCTGTCAGAGGTTCCCCATGGAGGCTGGAGCTCAGTGACTTCCCTGAGGCTCCGGCGCCAGTTCGCCAATTTTGGGGAAGGACAGCTGGTGTGACAGGCAGAGGCGACCGGGGGAGCCCCCGGCGCTGACCTGTCACAGATGGACAAGATTCATCCCTCGGGGGCCCTTTTCAGCATCTGAAAGCGGGGGTCTCTCCCAATCCCCCGCTGCAGGAACACATCTTATCCATATCCCAGGGATCCATTCAGGAAAGAACAAAACGTTGCTCGGAAAACTTCCCTCAGATGGGACCAGAGTGTCACGGCCACTCAGGAGCGATTAGGCTTTGAGCCGTCATCCACATGTGCCTCAGCATGCTGGGGTTTGTGCTCTTGGGGTAAATAATCCACTGAAGTGTACATAATCATATAACACACCTGAATTGCTAATGTCTTCTTTTCTTGGGGGTCAGTAATTTTATCTTTCAGGATTCGTAATGACTGGTCATCTAGCTGTCATCCATAAGTTCTTGTTCAATATAGGGCCACACCGAACCTGGAGACTGTCCCAGGCAGCACAGGACACGAAACAGGAGTAGACACTAGACAGGAGGCCAGTCCATTACAGGGCACACACATACTCAGTCTACGTGCAATTTAGAGAAGCCAGTTCACCAAGGCCCATGTTTCTGAGCTGTAGGAGTAGAGAACATACAAATCACACACCCACAATGGCAGGACTGGGATTCGAACCCTCAACCCTGGAGGTATGAGTGTCACACAATGAGCCAGAAGGTCACTCATGACCAGCCATATACATACATTTTCCTTTCAAGAATATGATGCACAGACCTCCAGCAACACATCGGTAATCATTGTGCAGTAAACAGCATCTATAGAAAACCCTGATGTATCTGCTGTGATGGAGGAATACCTGGGGCCTTTCTAGTGATGAGAGGCTGTGTGTGTATGGTTTAAGATTCAGTGAATCCCTGTCTAGTCATTTTCAGACCCCTAGACGCTGAAAGCCCCCAGTCATAGGCCCAGTTTTCAAATCCAACTCCAAGAGCTGTACTCATACTCACTCTGCCTCAAACATGCAAACAGAAATCCAGGACTACAGAGCACTCATATTCTCCTCAGATTCTTAATAGAATATGCAATGCCCTAACCAAAACACGCCAGAACTACTGAGAAGCTGGCACGACTTAAATGCATTCAGCTCGGGTCCTGAATGTGACCAGTTGCAATACAGCACTGCCCTGTGTATCTCTCTATAATCCTGTATGCAATCCCGTCAGCAGAGGCCACAGCCTGAGGTCGAGACCCACAGCATCAAACTGCATTCAGAGATGGTGCACTGAGGACCAAACTCCCCCCCCGCCTCCATGGTTCTTATCAATGGCTGCGCTGTGAACTAGAGGGCAAACAGGTGTGGCAGTATGCATGCGGTGAATGATGTGTGTGCTGTGTGTGTGTGTTCACAGGTCACCCCCAGACAGGTGGGCTCCAGACCCTGCTTGGTAACTATACAGCAGACCCCTGGCCTGCTCGCTAACCCTACAGCGGACCCCAGACCTACTTGCTAACCCTAAAATGGACCACAGACCTGCTCGCTAACCCTACAGTGGACCCCTGGGCTGCTCGCTAAACCTACAGCGGACCCCTGGCCTACTTGCTAACCCTGAAATGGACCACAGACCTGCTTGCTAACCCTATAGTGGACCCCAGACCTACTCGCTAACCCTAAAATGGACCACAGACCTGCTCGCTAACCCTACAGTGGACCCCTGGCCTGCTCGCTAACCCTAAAATGGACCACAGACCTGCTCGCTAACCCTACAGCGGACCCCAGACCTACTCTCTAACCCTAAAATGGACCACAGACCTGCTCGCTAACCCTACAGCGGACCCCAGACCTACTCGCTAACCCTAAAGTGGACCACAGACCTGCTCGCTAACCCTACAGCGGACCCCTGGCCTGCTCGCTAGCCCACAGACCCTAGTGCATAGCACACTGACACGACTGAGAGGAAACACTGTGCCTCCTCACAGTTACCAAAGTGCTCGTATTAAAAATGTAACGTATCTCAAAACAGAATCAATTATTTAACTGCAGGGCCACCAAAATAATTCCAGTCAGCCTTTCAGCCTTGGCACACCCCCCCCCCAACAAATTCCGACACACTGTGTCTTTTCAGCTGGAACACCCCCGGTTATTTTCACAGCATTGACATTGCAGCTTCACATACAGCTGACAGATTCTCACAGCACTAAGTGAATGGCTGACATTTTCAACAGTCCTTCTCCCCCCAAAATAAGAATATATACCCCTCTGAGTGACTCATTGACAGTGGTTATTAAAGATAGCATTTGTTAGCGTTTGGTGGCACGGAGTGTGGAGCTGCTGTCTGCACTGACGCGGTCAGACGCAGCCAGACGCAGCCAGACGTGACAGCAATGCACCATGGGAGTTTTTGCACTGCAGATCAAAGGGACGCCAGAAGGAAAGCGTTTCATTTCCCCTTCTGAATTTCATTTCAACTTCTGCAGGTGTTAACCACAACTTCCTCACTTCTAGGCTTAATGGATGGCCTAATGGTCTAATGGGGAGTGATTCATCCTGTTGTCTGGCAATACGGAAGCAGAGTTATCAGGGCCCGTCAAATGGTGCTGCCTCCACGTGGTCTTCAGGAACACAGCATCCTCGACCAACAAACACCACAAGGGGCATGACAAGATGGCCACCAGCTCTCAGGATAGCTCTGACATCAACTCCACTATCTCCTCATTTAACAGTTTCGGAGTTTTTCGGCTCAAAGTCATTAAGATGTTTTTTGTTGTGTTTCTTCCGATGGATTGTCCCAGTAACTGGCTACATCACCTTAGACCACCTATTAGAGGAAGGAAGTAAGCATGGCTCTCCTATTGCCGGCTGCTAGACAAACATGCCTAGACGCGTACAGAAACATGTACACACTCATGGACTCAGAAAGCAGGAACTTCAGATTCCTGAATCATTTTGATACCAGCACCGATTTAGATTGGAAATTAAGGAGAACCTTTTGAGACTAGAATTAATTTTTGCAGTTGTTTAATCCAAGAAACTCAGATTATAATGATCTTGTATATGAGCATGCCAGCTGAACAGCACTCAGAGCTATTTTATTGGTCATTCTTTTTTCATTTTCTCCTCATCACTCAGTATCCTCTCTCTCCATTCTGCCTCCAAGAGCAGCGTAAATGGACTGCTGCTATCATAAATCCCAAATCCACCAATCATTGAGCTCACTCGGATGGTGGTCGTATACGGAATGGAGTTCCAGGGCTGGGGTGGGACATGGCAGCGAGTCAATGAGCGGTTGGCTGAGAGCGAGCACACCTAGGATGCCCTTTTTTTTTTTTAAATGACACCATCAGATGCACCGAAAGGAAATGTCCTCACCATGGAAGAGATGCAAGAATCATGACACACAACCAAGACTAGTTTGAAAATGGTACGGTGGCCACAGACATGTTGGAAGAAATAAGATGTACAGTATAAACAAGCTTCCCGTGGGTATCTTTGAACCCCGACACTCAGGATGGGAGTAATAACAACATTCTATAGCACATGAGATCATAAATTAAAGAATGATGGGATTTAACTCCAAGAAAAGAATTTAAAAATGGAAGAAGTTATTAGTCCTGGAGACACACCTAAAGGGTACTGGCAGAACCCCAATCACGGTCCTGTGAGAAAAAAAGTACGATTACGTGAGGACCGTCTCACACCGGGGTTTGTCATCTTCCATTCAGTTTTCACATAATCGATATATTATATATTATATTATATCACAGATATAATATGTACAGCTGTGTGCACTTAACCAGGGGGCATATATTCTAGGAGCGCCTTCTATCTGTGGTCCCTGGAATCATCGCCACCTTACGGCCCAATAGCTACATTGATAATTTGCGTCCTTCAACATCCCTCCGGCAAAATGCATCCTAATCAGCAGAGCGATTTGAGAGAAAAACAGACTGGACGTCCTATGGAACACTGTACATTTAAATGCACAGCATTTTCAACAAACAGATTAACCGTGGAGGGTCTGCAAGCTTGTAAAAATGAGAACTGGGTGTCTGAGACAAAAGCTGCCCTGGCATGTCAGGGTTGTCCGCCTGCACATGTCTGGGCATGTTACCCATGTTTCATAGCCCGTATTACATTGTCCCAAAACAAAACACAAAAAATGGAAAAAAAATATTACTTCTGTTATAAACATGTTATTTTGGAAATTTGAACTGTCCCTTCCCCAAGGAGAATGCAAGAAGCTCTGGGTAGAAGTCATTTAGAAAAAAACATGTAATTTTATCTGAGGAACGTCCCTGACACAAACTAGTTGTCACGTGAATCAAGTGGTAAAGGAGTCTTGCAGTTAGCTTTGTGCTCGATGGTGCTTTAAAATCAGTTCTGAATGTGGAAAAGGTAGAAAAACATCTCAGGAATGATGATGAGGAATTGCACTGTGAAGCCATGGAGGAACGTGGTGTGAATGGGTATGTTGGCTGGCCCTTTGCCCAGGCAGTCCTGTCGTGGAGTTTACATGAATTAATTAATGCAAGATGGGCGTCAGCTTAAGAAATCCAATTTGTCTACAGTGAAAATTATTTTAATAATTTCAACTTGACATCAATCGAATTTTGGCAATAATTCAGAGATATTTTACTATACAAGTGTTACCATTTATGGACACCAAAGCTAACAGTGATGTAGCTCTGCTTCAACTGACTTGAAAAAAATTGCTTTAAATGAAATGAAAAAAAACTGACCAGCATTTTTGAAACCTTTACCATTGAGTGAAGAGACGCTCACAGACTCTACCTTTCTGTAAATATCAGAGTATGGGAGCATGAAGCATGGTGCAGACACTGAGGTAAGAAACACAGTTGACCCTCCTCAAGTTTCCCAAACAGGAGTTGAACTTTTGATTTCAGAAAGTGAGACCCAATAGAAGAAGAAGATGCAGGACCAGTAAATCCAATATGATTACCACTGGACATGTCAGAAACCAGAGGAAAGTGGTGATAAAAAATCTTCAGACGAGAGTTAAAACGAGCCCAACATGATCGATTTTACAGGGATTCTCCTTTAAGAGGTCAGAACTGACTGGGACAACCACTGACCGTTATGCTGAACTCGTGCGTCAGCAGAAGCGGGGGAGCTAATCTGATCGGCCAAATAGCTACATTAGCTACTGTATGTGTGCAATCTTTGCTTAATGCAAGCGAGCCTCTTTGGGAATGCATATGCGCAGGCTGTCATGTTGCAGTACTATGTGGTCCCCGCAGAAACAGAGCACTGAATTTGTTTCAATTGGCCATGTGGTCACGTTTGGAGAGAAACGGCAGAAATGATGAGATATCAAAGAGCAATGGCTTTCGGTCACACAGACATTAAGTGAAAAGAGTGTGTTTTTTTTGTGTGTGTGGGTGTTCAGTAGAGCTGCAAACACACTACATAGTATAGGGCCACATCATAAGGGACCCTGCGACCACTTACGGTACAATCTTGCTGCCATATCGATCACCTCAAGAGATTTCACTACAGTAGGAACAATAGGACACAGTAACAGATGCCAGAGAGGCCCAAATAAAGCTGTTTTGAATTGATTAATTACTTTTTGAGCTAAACACATAGTCTTCCTTTCCTCCATTAGACTAGGTAAATGGCAGAAGGTACTCATTTCAACTCCTTCATGCTTTCCCACCATACACCAACTGTGTGCTGTCCCCTCTGCCAAAAATGGCCAAGAGCCCATCACAGCAGTGCCCACGTGGCCCAACTCACCACAGTCTGATGGTTGACCTGGATGACCTCATCACCGGCGTGGATCTTCTTGCACTGGTCAGCGGGAGACTGGGGGCGGAGAGGAAGGAAAAGAGTCAGGCCATTTTGGGGTCTGTGGTTTTAACACTCTGACATCAAGTGCATTAAGGAAGAAAACGGAAAATCTGGAGAAGCTTTGGAGATGGGCATTTGCTGACAACCAAGGCTCAGAGTGCCTCAAATTAAGATTACTTCCTTCCTGTACCACCAGACTCGAAGCCTATACCTGATGATCCCAGACTGTATTTCTCCATTTCTTACCATGAAACATATTGAAAAATATCTCTGAGCAAGGAATCATGGGCAAATACATCACAGTCTGCTGAGATCAGACAGCTGATGGTAGTTGAAGAGTTTGAAACGTGTGTCCGTGCACGTGACCACCAGAGAACCAGAGGACATGGAGTACCAGATTAGACTCCGGGGTCCCGGTGACTGGGCTGCCAGGCCGGAAGCTGGAAGACACCAATGGAAGTGTTGTTGAACCCGCAGAGGGCCATGGCACAGGGATAATGTCCACCATGAGGAGGGGTGGTGACAAGGAGAACAAACCATTTCCACAAGTCGCAGGTCGACCTCAAACAAGAATGGGCAACCCCAAAGATTAGTATGAGTCACAAGAACTTAGAATTTACCGGAAAGTACAAACACGAGATAGGAGTTGGCGGGATCATAAGCATCAACCTTGGGGCCGCTCAGAACCGACTCGGGTCAGGCTAACCATAGCAACGGTGTTGAAGCTTGCAGGGGTTGCAGCGATGTCCCACCTTAGCCCTTCATCGTCCACACACCCCATGTAACAGCTGCCGCCTATCACAGTGAGCGTGTCGGGTCATATTCCATCACCCAGCTGGGACACACTTGGTACGACGCACCCTCACACTTCACTTGCAGGTGTTGCCAACAGTCTCCCGGGTAACAGCATAGTCACATAGCAACAGACGTTGCCCAACTTTGGAGGCCAATTGGGTACCGATGAAGGCCGTGGCTTTGGACTTTTTCACCCTCATCAGTAAGGAAGAGGGTTGGAGGGACATGGAGTCCCCGGTCAACTTTCTCACAGTGTAGAGCGCATCCGTCGTGTGTGGCATTGCCCCACATTACAGCAGGAGCTTCCTGAAGCTGTGAGAAGCCTGAATTTGCCTGCAGCTTCTTCCTGCATGAATCAAGGCGGCCAAAGAAGGACAGGAACCCTATTCATTTACACATCCATGAGGAGTTCACCATCATTACTCACAAAAAAGAATGTGTTGGGAACCAAAAAAAAAAAACACAGTTCTTCTTTAATTATAATCGGGTGGAGCCATCTTCCATGTTAAAGAAAGACAGTCAGTGTTACTCCCACTGGAGTGAGGATAAGAAACCAACAGACCGGTGGTGTCATACACCAAAGAAACACACCACAGACTGCGCCGGTCTGCTATGTTCTGTCAGACTGTAGGTGGGTCAAGCCATCATCGTGTGGGTGACTCTAGCACCAGCAGTAACCAACTGAAGCGGTGGGGCCAAACCCACGATACCAGGAGCCTTTCCCCTGCCGACACCTCACACCGCACACGCCATCCAATGTCCCGACAGTTGGCTGTCAGCACTACTGCGTGGATGACAGTCCGGACCGTGTGTGTGTGTGTGTGTGTGTGTGTGTGTGTGTGTGTGTGTGTGTGTGTGTGTGTTCATCTCGCTTTCAATAATGAGCCAAAATCCACTGAATAATGAAATTCTGAAATGGAAAGACAAAGTAACATGATCGTCCTGTCATTTCATTTTTTTATAACTCAGTTAGCAGAAAAGGTGTCATTCGACATCCCCATTTCCAATTTTTTTCTTCATCATGCTTGTTCCTCAACCCTCAAGCAATAAATATGAAATAAATACACAAAATAGACTACCTGCATCACACAGAAAATACAAATCTCTAAAAGATAATGACTGGCTATGACTCCCAGCATCACACAGATATCACGAATCTCTAAAAGACAGTGACTGGCTGTGACTCCCAGCATCACAGAGATAACACGAATCTCTAAAAGATAATGACTGGCTATGACTCCCAGCATCACACAGAAAATACAAATCTCTAAAAGGTAATGACTGGCTATGACTCCCAGCATCACACAGAAAATACAAATCTCTAAAAGATAATGACTGGCTATGACTCCCAGCATCACAGAGATAACACGAATCTCTAAAAGATAATGACTGGCTATGACTCCCAGCATCACACAGATAACACGAATCTCTAAAAGATAATGACTGGCTATGACTCCCAGCATCACACAGATAACACGAATCTCTAAAAGGTAATGACTGGCTATGACTCCCAGCATCACAGATAACAAGTATATCTAAAAGACAATGACTTGCTACAGCTCCCAGCATCACACAGAAAACACAAATCTCTAAAAGATAATGACTGGCTACGACTCCCAGCATCACACAGATAACACGAATCTCTAAAAGACTGACTGGCTGTGACTCCTAGCATCACAGAGATAACACGAATCTCTAAAAGACAATGACTGGCTATGACTCCCAGCATCACACAGATAACACGAATCTCTAAAAGACAGTGACTGGCTGTGACTCCCAGCATCACACAGATAACACGAATCTCTAAAAGACAGTGACTGGCTGTGACTCCCAGCATCACAGATATAACACGAATCTCTAAAAGACAATGACTGGCTATGACTCCCAGCATCACACAGATAACACGAATCTCTAAAAGACAGTGACTGGCTGTGACTCCCAGCATCACACAGATAACACGAATCTCTAAAAGACAGTGACTGGCTGTGACTCCCAGCATCACAGATATAACACGAATCTCTAAAAGACAATGACTGGCTACGACTCCCAGCATCACACAAAACAAATCTGTAAAAGTCAGTGACTCGCTAAAACTCCCAGCATCACATGGAACACATGAATCATAACGGCATTCATCTACCAAAAAACAAGCCTCAGGATGGGGGGGACTCACATTCTCAGTGGTGCCAGTGATGACGTGAAGGCCATCATAGGTGGATTTGATGTACATCCCCTGAGCAGCATGATCGGGAGAGGAGACAGGGAGAGAGGGGGAACTCTGGAAATGTGTGATGATATCAGGAAAGATAAAGCATGGCTGCTCTTCATTGCTTCCTATGGACTATAAATGTAGCTCTCTAGTTTGAGCTTTAACGTATTAAAAACATTACTAAAACGTTAACGTATTAAAAACCTGAAAAAGGCACAGAAATATGGACATACTCATACATGCACCACCAAGACCCACATGTCTGTCTTTCTGCACCCATGGGGAGCCTGAAGCTAACCCATGTGAAAACTACTGCCCATGGCCTCGTCTCGAACCCTGGTTCCCAGGACCTACCAGACCCTCCGTGGGCATGATGTTGGTCAAGTGCACCACCTCCAGGTGAGCCGATTGTGACACCAGGGAGTCAGAGGACAGCGAGATGATGTGGTCACAAATCCCAGACAGGGTTTTACACTGTGAACACAGTGAAAGGTTACTGTCACACGGGGTTTCACCATGGAAACACATGAGGTGGGGTCACATGCTCTGTGCTTCGCAAATTACTAAGTACACTGTTTGCAGGGGGACAGTGAGCCTGGAGCCCATTGCTTGGAGCCCATGATGAAACCCATTGCTTAATGAACTGGGCTCCATCATGGGAACACGTAGATTGGATACCAGTCAGTCACAAGACACACACACTAAGCGACTTAGAGATGCGTATTAGCATAACTGCATGTCTTTGGACTGCAGAAGGAAACTGAAGAATGCAGATGATACCACCACAAATGCTGGGGGTGAAAATGTAAATGCCATGTGTATAGAGCCGGGTGCAGAATTCGAACCCCCAACACAGGATGCGTGAGGGTACAGGACTACCCACCCATGAGCCAGGCCGTCTCATGACACTCGCAATATAAGTTGTTTCCATGGCCGTATTATTACGCACATTTCGGCTCCCCCGTTTGTCGTCTACGAGCCGAATGGCGAGCCGCTGTTTCATGTGTGGAGGAATTGAGTCATCAAAGTGCGACAGGCCTCCTTCTGAGAGGAAGTCACTTCTAATGGGCCCTCAACTCCATTCTCTGTGTATTCTGCTTCAAAATTATCTATAAATATGACAAGTTTCTTTAATGAGTAAATGGAGAATCGGAGCTATTCTTCATGTGAGGCTAGTCGACATTATTCCAAGGCTGCCTGAACCGGGCATACCCAGCTGATTAACAGGTAACATTGCAGGCTGCTGTTAGCGCTGTATGTAAATGGCTGACTTAAAGAAGGCGGTCAGTAGGTCCTTTTCCATGAAGTGGGCACTGATGTCACACCGAAATGACTGAGCCCGAAATGAGTGCGGTCAGGACGACCCCGTGTGTATGTGTGTGTGCGTGTGTGTGAGCTGCCTGTCTCTCACCACCTCCCCATATGCCAGAGGCAGGACCCCCGTGGTGAGAGAGCAGCAGTGTGGCCCAGCAGTATTGAACGCCGTCTCCCAGCCAAAGATCTTAGAAATACCATTTTAGAGAAATACGCAAGACAGCTCGCATAAATGGCCAAAGTCACTGGCAGTGGTGTGGGAGAGCCAGACACGCAGTGCTGTGAGTGACTGTATGTGACTCTGTGTATGTCAGTGTGTGTGTGTGAGTGAGGGTGCACATGTGAGAAAAGACACAGAACATTTAAAATGATTCACAAACTGACCCATACAGACAGTGGATGCAAAAAGTAACACACTTACAGACCCACTGACATGCTGATGCTTCACAGACACCTACAGACCCACTGACACTCTCACTGATGCTTATAAAGACACCTACTGACCAAAACAAAACACGCATACACACACACAAACATTCTCGCTTTAAATCCCACAACGCAGGGCTCATAGAAACATCTATCAATTTGCCAAAGCAAGTTTCACAGCCTTCATGTCTGACTATTCTGGGAAATTATTTCTGACAGTCACTTGTATGCCAAAGTAGCGAAGGAACCAACCAAATTATTTCTTAAAAGCTTATTTCACACCCTACAAGCCATATGGAGGTCCAATCCACCAAAACTGCACGTCTTTGGAAGGTGGAGAGATAAAGCACCAAAATCTAACCTTCACACAGAGCCTTAGCAGGAAAGAGTGCGACTTTCCTGGACGGTGTGAGGGTGCCGCACTGCCTCCTGAGCCAGTATGCCACCCAATAGTGGAAGAGTTCACAGAAAGATGAGAAGTCAGCATTTTGGTGTCTTCCCATCAAACTGTCTGACTAATCAGCGTTCATTTAAAAACACTGTCCCGCAGGACCAAAGGGACTTTAGCACATGGCTGATGTCGTGGCACAGACACGTATGAAGCAAACTCACAGTCCGGCTGACGAGTCAGATGAGCACTCACCACATGAAGGATTTTGTTCTCCGTCTCATACACGGTGCAATCCTGGGGGGGAGGGATAGATGTAGAAAAAAATGAATTTTTCTGTTTACATGGTTAAAAAAAATAAACAGTACCTTTTTCAAGTAGTCTTTACTCAACAGTACGAGCCAGCACAATGTTCCCTGAGGAAAGAGTGGTTACTAAACTCGGTACGCTGCCTCCCACACATTTTTAATGCTCTTGTTGTGAAGGTGGGGGGGACGTGAGATAGCTCTCATCTTTTCCCGTGACTCAGTGGCCACAGTGAGGCCTCGGGGACCCTGAGCACTGCGGGCTGGGCGCTTAGCCACCGTGGTGCTAGAAGATGAGGACATTGCTGCTGCCGGGTAAAATGATCTGCGAAAGAGTATGTAGATGGGGGGGGGGGCTCACACCCCAGGGAAGGTGAGATAAGTGCGAAAAGCTTTGGAAGCTCCAACCTGCCTGAGCCATGACCAGGATGAGTCTAGCGGAGCCGTGGCTGAAAACAGAGGAGTGGTGAGATCTGGGTGTCGATGCATTAGGTATCAGTGTATACTCAGTGGTTTAGGTATTGATGTATACTCACCATATATGGACGGTCCCATGTATGTACAATTTGGCTAAACTTGTATCCAGAACTGGGGTTCGCCCATGTGTCTGTAAAACCGTCCATCTAACATTGCTTCTGCGTATTGCAAAAGAAAGTATGCAGAGAAGTTCTTACAAGCCTCTTTCAGAAAGGGAAATATGGGTGGTGTCAGGTGATTCCTGAAGACGGTGATGTAAAATCTTAACAGATGCAGCAGAGAGAGGTTTGTTGGGGGACAGTTCAGACAGAGCACTTTGGTACCTGGCAAGGACCCCAGAGAGGAAGCGGGGGACAGGAAAGCACTTTGATCTGATACTGTGGGGGGTCACACACAACACAGCCCCCTCCCGAAGAGCAACAGAAAGACCATCTGCACGAGGGGCAATCCGGACATTCTGAAACTCACGCAGCCCCCATCTCCTTAAAGTCAGTATTGACAACACGGCTGGCTGGAAGGGGATATCTGGGGTCTGCTTCCTCTCCGTGGGATGTCGGTCTGAGCCACGCTTCCGTCTCCGAGGCGAGTGAATATGTGAGCATCTCCAGGGAAGGAAAGTGGAACAGCGATGCCTTTCATGATGGGGAGCCGGCAGCACAGAGGTCTATTAAGGATCTTCTTCTGAACTGGTTCAGTAAACAAATAAAATGCCCAGCTGTATACACCGCTGACATTAATCTCAGATAAGTCGCGTCTGAAAGAAGAGTTAACTAATAGCTTTCGATAGACGCAGAGTAGGCATGTCCCCTTTAAACACTTTTCAGGGGGGTGGGGGGGACACTGAATGACGCCGTGTGAAAAATAACACGGTGTGAAGGCGAGAGGCACAGGGACCTCATTAAGAGTACCCCGGTCTCATCACAGTTCCTCGGACCCCTGCCGGATTTTGACAGCCAGCACACTGGCAATCCACTGGTCCTACACACACACACCCACCCACCCACCACCCACGGGTGCCGCTCAATACCTGACACCTCCTCACGCAGCTAGGGGCATCGGCAAACCTACAGAGGCTTCCGTCCTGCAGCTCTCAAAGTACTGGGTCTCCAAGCTTCCCACTAAGCGTTGGGGGGGGGGCAGAGCTACACCTAGATAGAACAACTGTCAAAGATATCTGGGGCCTCATGAAGTGACAGATAGGAGAGCGATGGGGGCACCTATCCCAAATTCACTGATCCTTCCTGTCTGGGCACAACCGAACCCCACCGCTCAACTTACCAGAAACTCTCCATGGAAGACAGAATGGAGAAGCACTTCTATCGGCAGCTCATCTGGTTCCTACACATCTATCTGAAAATGGCATGGTATTCCTTTAAGAGCTTTACGGCAGTTAACTTGCCTGTTGTACAATGGTGGTTAACTCCAGACACAGCTGCACAATGTTGTTCTTCAGCAGAGAGTACTCTGTCACGCTGACAAATGGAGACCTGGTGGAAAGAGAAGGAGTAAGGGTCCAACAGATGACCTCTGCCAGTATTAGGATGAACATTCTGACTTGTGCCGTTAGCTAGATGGAGTTGCCAAGATCGTACTGAGTCAGCAATCTGAGGTTTAAATGCTTAAAGGTGTAAGAAAAAATGCATTTCCTACAGTACATTTACAGCAGCTGACTTTATATTGCTGTTCATGAAGCCAAAAGATCAGAATCTGGGCATATGACCAGCATCTAGCATATATTTATAAAGGGTGCAGGATAAGTGAAAAGGGCGTTAAACTAACAGGATACGGAAAGAAATTAACCTTTCAGTTTCATCAGCCATACCGACCCTGACTGTGCAATTAGTAACTAGAGAAAGGGCAATTCTGGATGTGGTGGACACCAGATGATTCCAGACATGACTGACTACAGCCGGACGGAAGAACAGATGGACAGACACCAACCTGTCCAGCCAGGCCAGCAGGTTTTTGGCTGCCCCAATGAGGTCCACAACCGAGGTGAGGAAGTCATTGGGCAGACGCCGCGAGGCCCGTCCATCGTAGTGGCCTCCACGGCGCCGCCCGGTGATGAAGTTCTGCAGGTTCTTGGCAGAGGAGTTCAGCTTGTGGGACAACGTTCGCAGGTTCTCCGTCTCCAGCCCATAGTTCTGTGACAGAAGCCCCAGAGAGAAGGAGAGAGAGGGAGAGGCATGTTGTGGTGAAACCAAAGTGCAAGCCCCGAGCATTACGCAGCGAATCTGGTTCCATTTCACCCTAATCTTTCACTTCTTAATTAAGTGAGCTATTGCATCTCATTAGTCAAAAGTGCCACTGATAAAAGCAATCAAGGATTAATGAGATTTGAAGGCCACAGGGACATGGGCTTGGGTCACCCCTACTTGCACACAAGTAGCACACTTCAGATGCTAACCAAATGCTACTTAGATCCACCAAGTGTCTGGAGGTAGTCTGCTCTGCCTACGGGACCAGACCTCTTTACCTGCTCCAGCCGCAGCACAGTCGCTAAAAGCCAGCATCCAGATGGCACGTGAGCTGCGATGAGAAGGGCAACTCAAAGTGTCACGAGACGCCAGTGGAAGTAAACATGGGATAAATGTGCTAGAGGCGGTACGTTGAGCGCAGCTGACTATAGGCCACATGTTGCCATAGCAACGTGCTGCCGCAAGCTTCAGCCATCTATTCGCCAGTCTGCCCTCTCACACGCTCAGCCAGCCCCCTCGACAGAGCACTGACATCCCCCAGGACTCTGCCTTCCCGAAGGAGGGTCCAGTCGAGGCTTTAAGAGGGCAGACTTCCAGACGCTTTCCCTCTCTGACTGCCAAAGCAGGGTCTGAGACTATTTCAGTTCCATCTTACCTGACCACATCAGGTACCTCGTAGACAAAAGCCATTCCAATTGGATCAACCTGCCCCCTAACCCCACCTATTTCCCTTCACCTCCAGCTGAGCCCTGGAGTACCAGCATCCAACACAGCTACCATACCATCATGTTATCTTTTCCCGGATGGCATGGGAGCCTTTAACAAAGCCAACAAATTATGCTTCCCAGATATATCTGTGCTGTGGAATTGCAGTACCTGGATGTATCGATGAGGCTTAGTTTGCTTGCGTAGCTCAGAAAAGGCTTAATTTTCCACAGCAGGGAGATGAATTTGAGATTTTGCTGACTGTCAGACTGATTGTGTTTCTGAATTTTGCTTTCATCAGGCTAGTACAGGAAACCGGTAGATGCTCTCTGCGAGTCAAGGAGAGCAGGTAGCGTTTTCACCACAGACAGCAGAGAAACTCGTCTTCTCATATGCTACCCACTGCCTCCAGCAGGTCTTGATGCATCTGGTAGACTGCAGGTCGCTACATGTGTGTGCTAGATAAAGAGACTTTTGAGTGCCTCTCCCCAATTACATCTCCTCCATGTAGCCCTCTGGAAGTACCTAGAGGGCTTCATGAATCACAGAGCAATTAGAATAGACCAATCAGAGGAGGACTCATCCACCAGACCCTCCCACTAGACAATGGGAAGTTGCGCAAGGCCCACAGACGGGCCGGACAGGTTGCCTGCATACAAATGTGGAGACATAATCCTACTAATCGACAGCCTCACTCCGTAGACGGGTGACTCCAAGCAGCTCAAAGCTGCTTTACCCCCCAATCTGCTTCGTCAGTTACCTTGGCAACCGCAGGATGAGCTGCTGCTAATTGCACCCAGTCCGATGTTTCCATTGTTGCCTTACAATTTGTTTTTTGGGTCTTAACTCATAGCCGATTCACAACATAGATGCACTGCCTTGCCTAGTCGAACTGGGCCAAGATTTTGGTGAGAACTTAATAGGAAGCCTAATTTAGGGGCAGGTCACAGGAGACCTGAAACGCGTCATCACTCTGAAGCAGAAATAGCAAAGCAAGACCCAGCCCGAGAGTGAGTTACTGCTGGAGAAGTCACATGGCCCCCTGCATATGGCACAGCACGCTCGGAGCACAGTTAGCTTGCTGTCCCGTGGCCTGCTCTTCTGGAGGATGAGTAGCATTCCCTTGGAGCCATGTCTGAGTGGACCCCCAAACCCACCATGTGCGGTGTGCCGATAATGAGACCTATCCGCCCCACCGGTACCACCTGAGCCACCAGCCACTGCCTAGACAGGGTGGGGAGGAGGAGGAGATGGTACCATGGGAGGAAGACCTCACTCACACAGTGTGTTGAGAACAGACAAGTGCGATGATGACAATTTCACGACTGACAGCTTGCCTCGCTCCACCTCACCCCATGGAGTCCAAAGGCAGGTCAATAGCCCAAGAAGGCTGCCTGGACTCCCCCCAACCCCAGTGAAGCCCACACAACACCCCCCACTATGATTCTGGAAATGTCTGAAACCTTTAAGGCCTGACTCCAGCTTGGTTAACAGAGACCTGTGAAACATTTTGGGCAGAATAATAACGGGGACCCTTCCTTTAAGGCCTGACTCCTGCTTGGCTAACAGAGACCTGTGAAACATTTTGGGCAGAATAATACATGGTAGAAAGAGCAAAAAAATCAGGACCATCGTTATCTATCTGACTGTCTGGCTCGTTAGTGGGCTTCCGGCCTGAAACCTGGCCCTTTACTTCAGTCAGAGCACATGCCTGTTTTTGCATCGGTTATTCGATGTTACATGTATTCTCAGTTTCACTTTTGCACGAGAGCTGCGCCCAACACACTATGCCCAGCACCTCTTTCCCTGACACTACTCTACACCCTCACTTGTCAGCACCCCCCACCCTGTCACCCCAACGACTCCATGTGACGCCTCCTCGTGATCTCGCTCCAGTGGGAGACACGCGAGCGTGCTGAGCGTGAAGGAGATTCGCCAGAGGAGGGGCCACCCCCCCCCACGCACACACACACACCTGCAGTCTACAAAAGGCTCCCACAAACCCCTGTTACTCTGACTCCCGGTGTAGACTCTGTAAAGGCTGCACGCTCTGCAGCATGCTCCCTTATTATTCAATTCCATGAAGTCAATGTCAGGCGACCTTAAACACAGAATTCCAGAACTTTCCATCTTCTGTCCAGTGAAGACATGAGCACATGACTGGGGGGTGGGGATATCGCTTCCCAGCAGCTGGCGGGGGTCATGCAGGAGTGTTGTGGACGCATCGCTGCCTGTGTCTCATCCTTAGATGGCTGCGTTCACAGTAAGACGCCACCAAAGTCCAAATCAAAGCTTTGACCACATAGCACTTTTTATCTACCAGCAACTGATGTTATAAAAACCCATAAAATGGTAGGGTTTCCCCTCCTGCATCTGAATGCAGCGTAAAGTAGTCTTTGAGAAAGTATGGGACTATACTTCCACCTCCGCTCCTGTCCTGTGACTCAGACTTTATGTGACTTTATCAGATAGAGTTCCCCTTCTGACTCCTTGATCGCGAGCAACTGAGTCCCCAAGTGCCAACTGCACTGACAAAAGACGTGACATTATATTGCACAGTAATCACGGTCCTACTCCATTTTATGCTGTGCCTGTATCCTAGCTGTGTATACTAATATGTATTTTATTTTATGTGCGTGGTGTGGCACTGACTGATCTTTCTATCACGTGATGATAAAACAGACGCGTAACAGTTACGTGCATAGTCACATTTTACAGATCATAGAACACGTATTATATACTTTAAAACTATATCTGTGTAATATACATCAAATTCATATTATAACGATCGAGTAAATATATTAAAAATGCATCATAAATACCGGTTTAATTTAGGCTACCTGGTTGTATATTAATAGCAGAAGACGACGTTGGTCACCTGCTTCGTATTAGACTTTTATATAAATGAGTACTAACAAACACTCACTTTAATATATTATCTTAAATACCATAATTATTGAATCACACGGAAGAGAAACTACCCATAATTACGTGAGACATCTGTGGGATTTTATGTTAAGAGTTCACGTTTTTCTTGTTCTGTAACGTAATTGAGTTATGCAGGACTGCGACGAAAGGCACTATTTAGCAGGGCAGCAACGAAAGGGCATTTAATTACTTTATTTATTGAACGAGTTTGATATTGTCTATAACTGCAGACAAAGTCGGTGCTTTACAAGCATAAAAACCTCCGACAGGATACTGCGGAGGTCGCCGCACTGTAGTACGAGACCAAGGACAAAAGGGTCGATTTCACCTTCACTCGACACCGCCGCTTCTCAGTCTCATAGCACTTTACATCATCAATGTTACCGAAACAACCACATAGAAGATATCGCCTTCTGCCTTTCAGAGGCCTGTGGCAAATGGCAAACAGATACATTTACAGTGCCAATAATTATACGTGGCTAGATTTACAGCAAACCATTTAATACTCTCTTGACACGGGGGTGCATGAGATCCGCGGTCCCTTGTCATTCTACCCCCCTATGTGCAATACATAGGCATATTACACCAAAAAATGAATATACCAGGCAGCGATTTAGGACGGTGTTAAGCCAATACATAAAAAAAAAGAAAGAAAAAAACACTTTAACAATTGATGTGCATACAAATGTGTGCACTAAAGTGTGACTTTCTTGCACCGTTAATTTGAAAGACGTTTCATGTATTTACTCTTATCTTTTATCAGGTAGTTTCCTTTGTTCGTTTTGTCTGGCCTTCGACGGAATCTCTCGTCTTTAATACATGCATTTATCCAACTTGATGTTTACAGCAGCAGTTTGTGTTTTGTACAGTCACCCGCTGGGGCTGGAAGCAGTGACCCAAATCCACGTATTTAACTCCTCTGCTACCTGCTTTATTTTCAATCATTTACTGAAAATTGATGCACCTGAAGTACCAGTTAAGAGCACTTTTCATGGCTGGGATGTTCTCAGGTGGCCAGAAATTTTAAAAGTGTTTATTTGGCCGGCAGGTACTCAAAAACAGTCGGAATTACAGATCCTTCCAGGCTTCAATAAACAGAATTGTATTGTAATTTATTTTTGATTACATTTTTAATCATGTTGATGGGAGAGGGCGAATGAGATAAGGCTAGGAGCTCATTTGCCACGCGAACGGGCTGGAAATCAACTGAAGTGGCAGGTGATCAAGCCTGAGGTCGTGAGGAAGGTTGAGATAAAAACTGCAAGCCGGTGGATGTGGAGTTCTGCCGCCTGCCGGCTTTAGAGTACTACTCAGACTCAGAGTCACACTACTTGTCAAGGGTATAAGTATTGTGTTGGCCTCTGAAGTCATTCACAGAGCAAGAACTCTGCTCTCACTCACTGATTCAGATATCTGAAGCGCGCAATATAATCACTCATGCACTCATATCTCAGGCACCCAGAAGAGGTCAATATATTTGGTTGAATTCCCATGAAGTTCTAATGGTACAGAGAACGTGGACGTCTTATTTTAAATCGCATCTACTTCTCCATTGAGGCCAGAGCTGAAAAACCACGGCTGCCGTGGCTGTTGGCAGAAAGAGGTCAGTAGGCCTGTGAGTTTGTCATTGCTGCGATTTTGCTATGCTGTGCACACTGTCAGCTTCCCCCAAAAGAAGGCATCCTACAGCATCATCTGACTTTTAGCAAATGACGTCATCAAGGCACAGCGCAACGATTTAAGCTCCTTTTAATTATACCACTCAGCAAGGCTGTTTATTAAAAGAGCTACTTCCAGTATTAACCTGAAATAAACATCGTTAAAGAAATGTATAGAATTTCACTTCTGGTCTGTGGAACCAAAAAACGTTACTTAACATGGCAAGAACATGTCAGGAATTATTCCAAATTTTGTATTTAACACAGAAACAACAACTTAACAACAATTTAAAATCTACGTTGAACATCTAATCGTGGGGATTAAAATGTTAATCATTACTCCGTCAGTATTAAGTACAATCTATCTAGACAGTGTACCAGCAAGACAGTAACCAGGGGCTAACCTAGTCTTAACAAGTCAGAAAAAATAGCTGTGAGAAACATAATGGAGAAATGGTTGATAATTAACCAGCTTGTGATGGTACAGGGAGGGAATATGCTGTGCTACCATTCACAGCATAGACAAAACCAACAGCTTCATGCAGAAACCAGTAGGTTTGCAAGTCTCACTTCTGCCTTTTATCACAAAACCCACTGAGGCCTTCACACATTTCCCTGTGTGCAAATATATTCAACTGCCTCTCTGCCCAGATAAAGATCCGAATAAACATATCATATCATTCCAGAGCCAAACTAGCCATGTCCACATGATTCACGAAAAGGGGTAATACAGCATCGCATCAAATAGGGCCGTGGATTCAGTTTTAGCTGGACAGTGTGAGATTGCTTAATTTCTCAAAGGGTTTTCAAGCTAAACGAAACTTTAGGTGGCCGAGTGTCAGTATTCTTCGTCTGGAATAGAGCGGCATATAGAGTGAGTTTAGACTGGGAACTGAATCCCAAAGACTGCCATCCTGAATCCCATGAGAGCCCTACTGCAGGCAGGCCAACCACTGGCAAAAAAAAAAACATACTTTTTGTAAAAACATTAAATTAAAACTAGTCATACATCTCAATTAAAAATCAGCATTGGCTTGCACAGTTAATGCTAAGAGGCCAATACTGGATGGCTGCATCACTATCAGTCAGCGAGAACGCATCCCGTGACCGGTCACTCTATAAGCTCCATCTTGTGTCGCATTTGCCATCGCCTCGCATCAGGCAGCTCCTTACGGCTCGGAAATGCATCGTGCCTCCTTTCGAGATTCCAGTGACTGCTGGATTCAGTCCAGACGCGTAAGTGCAAGGAGGTGGGATAAAGAGTGGCTGGGTTTTACTGATTGGAAAAATGGCTAGCTGGCGCCGAAGTGGCCTGGACAAAGGGGCAGGCAGAATTTAACAGTTAGGAGGAGATCGTGCGTGTGAAAGAAGGAAACAGACAATGAAGCAAACGTAATGAAGGGGTGTGAAATGTGGCGAAATAAGGAGGGAACAAGTGAGATGTGAGGAATGTGGAGTTAGAGAGAGACACAGGAAGAAAATCAGGGAGACGGAACAAAGTGTCAGGAAAAGATGGTGAGGTCATCTTCACTGCAGCCCTTCCTGATGAGCGTTGTGTGATACCTCTTGGGCTCTTCCTGCACATAGCAATGCAGACTCAGTCTTTGCATTTAAATGTGATGCATTATGTCCAAAACCATATAAATGTGTAAATGGGAAACAGTAAATACAGCTGGCGATTTCCCTTCCAAAACTAAGTTTGACCATCAATTGTAACCATGGGGTGAATTTACAAGCACAGTTTGAGGTTGGCTGGCCTTCCAGTCTATGCTTGAGATGGAAATAAATGGCAACATATCTCACAGACACACAGAAGCGCAGACCGATGTAGACCCCAATGTGAAAGACACGCATTCCGGACACAACAAACACTGCCTCTCTCCACCTTCTATGCTTCTCCACACCTCCCTACAGCCCATCTCAAGCCCTTTAGATGTCATCAACATCTCAACAATTCATTGGATCATTTTAATTTCCTGTTTCTTTATTAAAGCTTGAAGGTTTAACAGCACCTATTTAAACTTTTAGCACCTTGCCAAAACCAAGAGGTTTTGTCAGAGCTAAATTTAAAAGTATTTAACCTCTTCATAGGGCAGTAAACCAATGAAGTTCTGCACTGCAAGGGTTGAGAGCTGCTTAGTGACTTCAGCAAGAAATCTCCACAGGACACAACGGTGAGCGTTCCAGGAGGACAAGTGGTGACCTCCTCAACCTTGAGGAGCACTCACCAATGCACACAGCAGGTCCACCGCCTCCAGGATGAGCTCCTGGTGTCCAATCCTGGTGACGCCTAGTTCCTCCAGCTCCTGGTGCGTGATGTGCAGGAGCTGCTCCCCATTGATCTTCTCCCGCTCAAAATTCTTGATGTACTGCTGTAGGCAATCATCCAGGCCTGCAAGAGGACCCAAGATCGGAGAACATGTAAGCCGAGTTTTGGCTCCCTGACGATGGCTAATGTGCTACTCTGCCTAATGAGTTCATGCGGTGAGCTCCAAAAATCCAACTCACAATTATGCAAACCTCTGTTTACTCCACCCCCCCCCCACACACACCATAAATACATGTACACGTTGATAACTTTAATTAGCGCGTCTTCAGAGAAACGTCTTCAGGGTCCCATTTCTTAAGAATGCATCGCAGAGGAGCTGTTGCAACACTGCACGGTGCCCATGTAGTTGCCACATCATACCACATTCAGATTGCATTATGACTCTTGATTTAAGTCATCTTGACTGCTAATGACTGCTGTTAGACTTAATAGATCGCAGCCTCTGATTTGGTAAATTTCCCTCCAGAGTAGTTGCTTAATAAAGGGGAAAACGCATACTTTAAGCATTCGAAGAAAGTAAAATTAGCAAGCCGATCTGTCATCGAGTTGATTTGTCAAAAGGAACCGTCTGGGTTGCCGTTGACAACCACGAGCCATTTTCAGAGTTGCCAACTTCTTAATTGTTATATAAAAAGGTGTTACCAATATTTCGTTAATCACATGCATTGTGCAGAAATGCTTCAAAGGGATGGAATCACGTTTCAGAGTTCTGGAATGAGAAGCCTTTCCTGCATGTTGAAGATTTTTGTATGGGGTGGAATAGGGGCACAGGATAAAAGATTCCCAAGCTCACAGCACAATTCCCATAGACAGAACACGCAGTAGCGTACGTCAAGCTAGACAGCTCATTACAGCCCAATGCCAGAATGTGGGACTCACGCTTGACTGTATTGTGTAAGCGCCATAAGCTCTAATTTCCTGCTTAAACACCCTCGTTAAATTATAGCTTTTTCGTTAGAATTAGAAAGAGTGGTGTGCCCCCCCCCCCCCCTCCCCCCCCCCCTCCTGCCCCGCCCCCCCCTGCCCCCTCCCCCCCCGCCCCGTCCTGTCCCCTCCTGCCCCGTCCTGTCCTGTCCCATCCTGTCCCGTCCCATCCTGTCCCGTCCCATCCTG
>JAACJT020000002.1:24267-79253 GCA_009936485.2 Gymnarchus niloticus | reverse complement strand
TTCGGGCTCCGTCGTCGCGCCGCGCCGCCTTTCTGCGAGCCGCAAACTTGTGGTGCCGCTCGCCGGCTCGCCGGCTCGCCGGCTCTCCGCGCCGCCGTCGCGCCCAGCTGTCCGTCCTCTGCCTCCTCTTCATCAACGGCGCTCGGTTTCGTTCTTCTTTTTTTTTTTAAGCTAATGAAATCAATATAATATTCAGCGGCCATGCGCACTGAACCTCCCCCCAGCTCGGAGGCAGGGACGGCAGTAACCCTTACAGTACCTCTCTCCTCCTCTCGCTCGTATTTCAGTGCAAAAGAATTAAACAAAAAAAAAAAAAACAATTGAAAAGCCTTGTTTATTGGTTGGCCGCGCCTAATATTCGTTAATTTCGTCACACGCTGTTTAAACATAACTGAAAGGCAGAGTTGTTTGATTAGCAGTGGCTTAGCTGGCTAGCCTTAGCAGCCTGCTGGTACTTTTAAGGCTCACACGTTGTTGCGATGCATGGTTGCATTTTTAAGTTTCCGGGGAGACCGTAAGCGTCGTCAAAACCGAAGTGTGGCTAAATATAGCACCCAAACACTGAATTTAATTCTGAAGTGGCGCTAGTGTACCGAATTTAGTGCGGAGGCAATATACCGGCATGTTTAAAACCTATAGACGTCGTCTCAGAAATGAATGTCCGGTTGTTTTTTGAGACTCGCCGTTTGTTATTGAAGATGCTTTTTGACCAGATCTATTGACATATGATGTGGGATGGCGTGACCTCGAGCCCGTCCTTTAGAGTTATTGGCACTGTTTTCTCGAGCATGCCTAAAACTGGAGACCTCTTTGAGGGACATACAAAGATCTAGAGATGAACAGTGACTCTTATGTATGTTGCACAATGATGAATTATGGCAACAAAGCATCACTCGATCTGGAAATTCAACACATCCTTGTTGGAATCTCACATCCCCATATGTAGAAATTCCCAGTTTCAGGTAGTGTAGTGTCGCAGAAGAATTCAGTAAGTGTGTCTCTGCGTTCAGCATTGTCAATGTATGATATTCAGATGTACTTTTAATACATTTTTTGGTCTTTTTTTTATATTGTTCAACAACTGGGAAGTGGGGCACTTTCTCCGAGCTCATGTTGTTCCATGATGGTCACATCTGCTTGCCTTCCATAGTTTTCCTGGCTTCCCTCCCCCCAAAGCAAGTGAACAAACGAGCAGCTGCAAGCCGGGGAATGCCACGCAGCCAGGGCTTCGGCACATCACGGCACAATGTGGGAATTGGCGCCCTAACGCCAGCAGAGGAGTTAGGCTAAACCAACAAGTCGAGGCTGGAGCCCCTCCTGGGAAACGAGGCCGGATTTGCGTCTGCTTGCACGATGGCCACAGAGCCCGTGCTGTCCTAATTGGACAGAACCCATCGCTGGCCTCTTTTGCATGCGAGAGGACTGTGTCATTCAGGAGGGCTTGCCCCATACAACCTGGCCTTTCGTGGTGAGGGGGACCTCTAGTGCACCCCTACACTCCATCGGGGAGTATGGAAGCATGGCAGGAGAAGCGACCTGTCCAGACTGTGAGTAAATTCCAAAGGCAACTGTGAGCCCATTCAAAGTGAGCCGGTTTAGCTAGGTGAATGTTACTCAGGAGAGGTCCAGATCTACTGGGCTTTCATTTTTATGACCCGTTTCACTCATTTGCATGTTAAGGCAGAGACAACGGCTGGTGGGTTAGGGGAAATGTACAGTGTAGAAAGTGGCTAACCCACCCGTGTCAAAGAAACACCAAAGTTTAAAGACTGACACAACTCCCCGGTCGCTCACAGATGAACCTGCGTTCCGTCTTCACGGCCGAACAACAGCGAATCCTGGAACGCTACTATGAGAATGGGATGACCAATCAGAGCAAGAGCTGCTTCCAGCTCATCCTGCAGTGTGCCCAGGAAACAAAGCTGGACTTCAGTGTGGTCAGGGTAGGTCCGGGGTGGCGGGGGGTGCCCACGGTGACGCCGCCACACCACGTGTTAATGTTGCACAGTTGGGTAACAAGTTAGCTGGTGAGTGAGAAGTAAATGGTTTAGTAAATTCCGAGGCAATATTGTTTGCCTGGAGATATGATACGTGTTACTCTCACTTCCTAATGTTTATTACACTGCTACTAGTGGCAGTTTCTGAGCACAGTGGGTGGCACTGTAGCCCCACACCATTAGGGTTGGGGTTCATATCCTGCCCACGCTGTGTGTGTGTAGTTTGCACGATGTCTATGTGTTTAGGTCAGTCCATCAGATGCTGTAGGATTTCCCTTATCCCAAAAACACGCAGTTAGGTGAATTGGTGTGTTTATGTGTGAAAATGGGTGGATATACGGAGCCTTTGAGGATGACCTGAATGAAATTAAATCATTTACATTATGTACGTCTTTGTTAATTGTTTTAATGTTATTTTTCGTGGTTGATTTGTGCAGCACTTTGGTCAACACTTGCCTGTATTTTAAATGTGCTATATAAATAAAGATGACTTGACTTGACTTGATTTCAAAATGTCCTTGCACTTGGCACAAGTTGCTCGGTAAGCAGGACCGTTGCCTCCCACCTGTAGAACTGGGTGTTCCAAAACCATTCCGGCATGGCGTGTGTGGAGTTTCTATGTTCTCTTGTAGTCCAAAGACATCCAGTTATGCATGTGTATACCGGCATTCTGCCCATACTCTGTGTGTGTGTGTGTGTGTGTGTGTGTGTGTGTGTGTGTGTGTGTGTGTGTGTGTGTGTCCTGTGAAGGACTGACATTACAGTCCAGCGTGTTCTCCTACTTTGTGCTTCCTGGCATTGACTTGACATAAGTGCTTCAACCCTGTAGTGTTTGGAAGTTGGATGATGGTAACTTCTAAGTGGGTTTTGAAAAAGACGAGGAGAAACCAGGCCATAGTGTTAATGTGGGTGTTGTCATGTAAGGTCCATGTGCCTGACAGGCATCAGCTAATATAAATCTGCCATCGCCATTGAGGAAATCAGAGCTTAGCGTCAACACAAGCTTAGCCAAATGTTCCTCAATCGCAAAGACACACATTAACGGCACCCATTAAGGGAGAAAGTGGCTTCAATGACGGTATCGGCATTTGTGTGTCCTTGTATGACCTTCCGTTTCCCTCCTTTCTCCAGACGTGGGTGGGAAACAAAAGACGGAAACTGGCATCCAAGGTGGATCAGAATGGAGGCGTGGTCAGTCACACTGTGGCGGGAAGCAGTGTGGGGGGTGCGGCCTCGGTGGCCCTCCTGGCACCCGAGATGGTGGGGGCTCGCAATGTGCAGCGAGGGACGCATCTCCTCACGCCCGTTGTTTCGCCGTCACCGTTGTCATCCTCCTCGCCTTCCTCCAGCTCGTCCCACAGCAGCGGACTTGGAAACGGCAGCAACAATGACGTCATTGTCACTGGCATCTACTCATTGGCCCGTCCCCCAGCTCTGGCCCAGGCCAAGACGGACCTCCCTGTGCAGGTGCACGTCCGTCCCACCACACAGACAGATGGTTCTGCGCTCCACTTGAGGCCAGCTGCCACCCCCCCACGCAGGCTCCCGCAGATCAGCGCAACTTGTGGGCCATCGCCCCCTGTGAGGAAGCCTTTCCCGCCGGGGGATGCCGTGGGCATGCCTCGTAACTGGGCCCGGCAGTATGGCCCCCCCCAGCCGCAGCCCTGGCCCTTCTCCTCGCACCCTCAGGTCGCAAGCTCGTCCACGCACTCCTCCCCCCAGCCCTGCGCCTCCGACCCAGGCGTCCGTGTTCAGCAGGTGTTCTCCTTGGCGGCTCTGGGTGAAGGGCAGCACCGAGTGGCCCTGGAAGGTGGTCCACAGAGGGGCCTAGCGAAGACGCGGCCTTCTGACAGCTCTAGCTGCTTCTCCATCGCTATGGAAACTGGCGACGCTGATGACGAATACGCTCGGGAGGAAGAGCTGGCCAGCATGGGGGCGCAGATACAGATATGTCCAGCAGGGGGCGCCGCTGCTGGGACTGTGAACTATGTGGCCGGCGCACATCCGCGTATGGACAGCCCTGTGGCACCACCTGCTGGACGGAATCCAGCTGCTGTCAAGCCCCTTGATTCTGACCTTTATGGCGGGAAAGGATATCAGAGCCAACCTGTTTCATCTCAAGGCCTCCCACGGCAGAACTCCTTTCCTAGCAGCACGGGTTCCTGCAGCAGCTACCTGGTCAGGGTCCAACAGCAAGGATCCCCACAGAGAGCAGCCAGCCTCCAGGTGAGGCCTGCAGCTTTGGGCCACAACCTTGGCCCCGGAGCTTCAAAAAGCATCACATTTTTCTGACATTCTGTAATGAAACAAGATGAGATTCTATTGCCCATTCCCCAGGAAGATAAGAATTCTGTAGTTTATGAATACAGGGTTAGGGCACATGGTCAGCTGTTTATCCAGTGCCCCTGGAGCAGTATATCATCACTTTGTCAGCCAGGGGATTTAAACCAGCAAACTTCCAGACACAGGCACACACACCGTCCCCATCACTTATGGTAATTTCAGCGACTAATTCAAGTGCCCTGGATACAAGTGGAAGAGCTATCCGAAGTTTGACTGGGATCTACTTAAGCCTCCTTTCCTTCTCTCATAGCAGGTGTCGAGTAACCTGTCTGCTCCCTGGATCACCAGCAACTCTCGCAAAAGGACGGTAAGTGTCATGCAACACTGACAAGTGCCCCGGCTCCCTCCCACCAGGGCGTTCCAGAACTGAGCGGTGGTACCCCACCTTCCGGGTGGTGCATGGTAGCCGTTAATGTGGGTGGAGGGAGCGGTGTATGGAGGGGACCAGACATTCAAAATGGAGCAGCAGCTCCTGAAACAGATCAGCTACCCGCTGTACCGTAGCCTCACACCCACAGGGTTAGGGGTTCGACTCCCGCCCCAAGTTCTGTGTATGTTGTCTCCACATCTATTCCAAAATCTTACACTTAAACGAACTGGCATCTGTAAATGCCCCTTATTATGTCATTGAGTCTTCCCTGTGATGGAGGGGTCCTCTGTCTTGGGTCCAGGCTCACCGTGACTCTGTACCCGTTAAACACTTATGGATGGTCACACAGTACATATTCCTGTGATTGTTTATTTTTATTTTGTTGAAATAATTTGACTTAGTCAAAGAGGAATGTGTATGTATGCGTGTGTATTTATTTTTTAACCGACTTGTGTGTGTCCTGATTACCCAGAAATCCCAGGCTCATGCCTTGGCAGATGGAGGTCCACTCTGAATATTTTCTGTTTGATTAGGTAGATTCCTGTTGGGGGTCTCGGTGTGCTAATCAGTCTCTGAGCTCCCTGAGATCTGATTTACGTTAATAGAGTGACGGAAAATAGCCGGAGCGGTAATAAGGCCAGTAGCAGCCTGGCTTCTCACGGGGCAGCACCGGATACAGAGTCTGAAATTGCTTTGTGCCTAAGTGATGGCGGACGTCAAGACCCGAGCGAGGCGGTGAACGTGTTCCAGACCCTGGCCGAATTGAAACGGGATGACGTGTGGCATGAGAGGAGAAGCGGGGGGATGGGCACCCTGTCGCCTTCCTCATTTGATTTTGGGGGGCTGGTGCGTTGCTTGTGCGTACAGTTACAGGACAGGACGCAGTTCAGCGACAGGGACCTACACACGCTGAAGAGGTACTGGGACAAGGGCATGACCAGCCTGGGCTCGGTGTGTCGCGAGAAGATCTCAGCCGCAGCCACGGAGCTCAGCGTAGACAGCGAGATCATCAAGGTGCGTACAGGCCCCCTGGGTGAGCCCTGTGTGATGCTCGCCTGAAAAGAGAACCTCACTGTTCATTTTAGTGGCCCGGTAAGAGGTCACACACAAAAACAACCCTTTTCCCAGTTTTGCTGTATTGGCCACTTACAGTATAATCTCTGAATTCTTCATTTTGGGCAGACTTGGATAGGTAATCGGCGCAGGAAGTACCGCCTGATGGGCATTGAGATCCCGCCCCCCAAGGGTGGCCCCGCTGTCTTTGCCAAGCAGTCAGGCATGGAGTCGCCCCGCTCCTTGACCTCTGAGGGTGATGAGGTGAACACTCCTGACCCAGGGGAGGACAGTGAGAGGACTGACGAGGTTTCCATCTGTCTGTCTGAGGGTGAGCACCCCCCCCATCTTGTTTCTAATACTGCTGATCAGAGGGTACCATAGAAACACCATGGCCATCATGGTCATGAACTTTAAACCTGAAGGTTGTTGGTTTCGGACCCAGCAGGGGTCCTTTTTTGATACTCTCTGGAGAAGTGTGAAAATGCAGGCAGGATTTAGTATTGTTTTGTAGAAGTATAGGAAGTATCTTTATAGGAATCATTGGCAGAAACATCTTAGCTGATTGTAAACTTGTACATCTTCTTTGTGGAGATGGAGGGACATGTCTGCTGTCATAATTAACATAAATCCATGCAAAACGAGCATTTCCAGGACAGATAATTTTTCTTAATCATCTTGTTTTCCTAAATTTCCAGTACATGTCATTATATTATGAGTACATTCTAGTCTGGAACGTAGCAATTAGACGCTAAATTAGATAATGTGTATATATTCAGTTTTCTCATCTTTCACGTGGTTGTCATATGAGCTGAAATAGTTATAGTACTATTAAAATAGTGTTTAAGAAACGTAAATTCTACATCCTGACCCAAGTACCCTGCACGTTGTTTCGGGGTATACTGATATGCAATCTTATTAAACACCTTATATTTTTTTTGTTTTTTTGATGTAATTTAAAAAAGTAAAAATAAATTAAAAAGCAGAGTAACTGAAATGTTAATGTTAATACATGTAACAACGTATTTACCACACCTGAAATGACTGCTTTGGTTAAAAACATCGCCATAATGACTTTTTAAAATGACTTTAATGTGATGAACCAGCTTTCATGAAAAGGCTGACACTTGGGGCCGTGATTTCACTCCTGAGCTTGACTGCTGGATGTTGGCAGTGACCTCCTCTGGGCCCTTGTGGTACATTTGCCCACGTCCTCCCGTCTGGAGGTCTGCTTTGCCTCCTTTGAAGCGTGTGCCACAGCCTCTGTGGCATTTTCTGCGCCCTCTGCATGGCAGTCAGCAACAGGCCCGAAAGGTCACTTCCTCTTTTTAAAAAAAGTTTTGGCTCGTTGCCCCCTTGTGTTGGTCATCGCCAAACTAACTTGTGGCACTAAATGACATGAGTGACATTTTGTGTCACGTCATGTGATTGCAGTGGCATAGACCATCTTTCATCCCCGTTTGTCCTTTTGGTGTCCGGTTCTTCTTTGGCTTTAGAGACCTTGTTATTGCAGTCGTTATTTTTTGAGGGATTTGATTGGCCACGCACTGTTTGGTGTGTCCATCTGGGGGTTTCAGAGAGGATGTGGTTCTTGGTGGGGAGGGGTAAACCCAGAAGATCTGTGCTCTACTAGCAAACACCGCGCACATCTGCTGAGGCTCACGGCGCAGATTAGGCAGGAGGTGAGGAATGTGGCACAGTCAGGCTTGCTCAAACATGATCTTTAAGTGCGGGGTTGGGTGGGGGGGTAGCTGGCACCCCTGTCAGCATCCCGCTTACTTCCTCTCGGCTGTTCTTGGGTGCCTTGCATTTCATATGTTAGGTTTTGTTTAGAGTTCACTTTCCCCTTCAAATGGGTAACAGACTATTTTTGCCGATAAAGAAACTTAGAGAAACTATCAGAGGGCAGACATATTTAAACTATAGGCCTGCATTATATTCCTCCTTGGTCCAGTTGTTCACTGATGGTTATGGGTCTGCAGGTCAGTAGCTAACTGAGAAAATCTGACCCCCCAGATGGTGCAAGTGACACCATCCAGAGAGAGGACGACGAAGATGTGGACGGAGAGGCCGGCTCTGGTCTGGCGGACAACGTGGTACGGTGTCTGGTTTGCTGTTGATGTCCCATGATTGCTGTCTCCTGCTAGAAATGGGTCAAATATCCAAGCATATAAAATTCTGGGTCATTTTCTAATAAATTCATTAAATAGCCACCTATAAAGAGGATTCAATGAAAATTATCAACGAAATGGAATTAAAGTTTCCCCAGTTTTAGCAGATTGTCCAAACTAGGCTTCAAAAAAAAAAACATTTTGTGAAAAAATGCATCTTCCCTTGGATTTATCCTGCTTATCAGACGTATGTGTTGTCAGGATGCCCTGGCTGACACATTCTCATGCACTCCCTGTCAAGCAGGAAGTAACGGCTGATCATTTCATTCGCAAATGTCAAGATGTGTCAGATCACAGTTAGAATTCAGCATGTGGCTCAATGCAGCCTAATTAAGTGCTCAGCTGGAATAAAAAGGAGCACACAGGAAGTTCCGTGGGACCGCTATGAGAATTAATTCACTTGCCGATCCTTCTTGTGTAACATTACCTTCTGTGACAGAAATGACAAATTATTACAGCCTGTGACTGGGCGACTCCTGTTCCTGTTTCATTTTTAAATGAGGACAAAGTACCTATTTCCAGCTAATTTAATTTATACCATATCTAATTCCAAAATTATCCACTTAATTATTCAGTCACATCCTTCGGCTCCAGATGTGAAAACAAAAGTATTTAGTTGTGTACCTGATGGCAAATATCACTTTTCCGCTAATTACGTTTTTTATTCCACTGATTTACAATTAAATTGTTTTAATAGTGCAAATGCTTTGCAAATAAACTGTAGTATTTTACAGATCCTGTCAACTCTAAATAGCATGGGATAAAATATGAACTAATTGAATTTTTCTATGACAGAATTAAAATGCTAAAAATTGATAACGTACATACTCTGGAACTGTATGGGAATTTAGCAATTTCCCGCTTAGGGTGGTCTGTTTCTTTGCTTCATTTTCTGAGCAGAAAATCGAAATAATCGATGATGAGGATGAAGACAACGAATGTGATGTGATTGGCCCCAACATGGAGCATGTGCAGAATCTCCTGGAATTCAAGGTACAGACAGCTTGAGCTCCTTAACAGCTGTATGCTTGTGTTGTATTTGTTTTGTAGAGCGTCGCTATGGACAACAGCCTCAGCTAAATCAGTAAATTACAATAACTGTAACTTGGGAGCTTCCAGTGATCAATCAAAAATGTGTGAGATAGTTGTATGGATGAAGAGCTGTACAACCATGTTTTAAAAACCTGTCATTTGTGATAAGAAATGCTATAAACTTGTTGCTAAGCGGAAGACTAGTATGAAACATGCAGTCAACATAAAAATGCCTTCCAGAGGAGAAGTCTACATGCTAGACTAAGGCTTCCTGTTCAGCCTTCACGGGCTTCGCAGCTAAGCCCGTATTCGTGTCCCCGTGCCCCTCACTCTTTTTCGCTTGTTGGGAAAAAACGACCCCGTGCCAGGATCGTGAGCCCTAGCTGGATCATCCTAACAAACGCTAGCTCACCATCAGCTTCGACATAGATTCCTGTATCTTCCTAATCGGCGGTGCAACTCCCAACATCCTGGGGAACGCGGTGGGAAATTGTAGAGGAACACTTGAAAGGTCAGCGAGTGCCTCGCCAATAGCAAGGTTAAGGTGAGATGGAGGAGCTTTTATTTTGCATGTTGCGCAAGTACCTCGGCGTACCGCTCATCAGAGCTGCCTGACACTGAAGGCTCACTCAGGGCATTCACTGGAAACGTGGCCCTGGGTACTCAGCCTGGTGGCCTCATCTGAGACTGCCACCTTGCTCCTTGTACCCTCCCACCTGCTGTTGGGTGCTATGATGTGGCGAGGCTGCCGATGTGTCTTGCCCGAACCACTAACGTGCTAATCATGCTGAACGTCGCCTCATAGGGGCATCGGATTATTCCAAAGCCCTGGCACCATGAGACATGAATCCTTTTAAGCAGTGGACTCTAGTGAGCTTCTTTCGAAAAGTTCACAAGGACAGCGGGGGATCGGAAGCTGGCCCGAAGACAGATGATACTTATAGATTGATGGGTGAGAAGGTCGCACAGCAACATGAGATGTGCTTTATGTTGTGTATCAAAGGGAGTTTTATTGTACATCCAGACAGAATCAGATGGACACGCTACTGTCTATGCGTTCCAGGCTGACAAAAATGGAAGTGAACCTGTTACGCTGCGCATCGCTCTTGTCAAAGCTTTTAAGATTAAGTGATAAATTAATAGTTTCAAACGTATGTGATTTATGCATAAAGTGGACCCCAAGGTGAGCATCAGCATCATAGTGGTGACAAATCTCCGCTTGTAGTGTAGAAATATCTCATGTGGTTTCCTCTCCATGACCTTGCCAAAAAACCATGGCACTAATGTGTTTGTTTATACCCAAAAGTGTTAGGGTTGGGGTTAGGAGACAAACTGGTGAGTGTGATATGTACCGTGGACCTTCCTTGGAGATGCACCTGAGGCTTGGCTCACAGTTGTGAGTGGCTGGCCAAGTCTCACACCAGCAGTCATTCTGAGAACTGGCAGGCATTTATAATCCATTGCCCCAGTGTCCCTTCTCGCAGCGACCCGCCAAAATCGATGGGACCGTGGCCCGTGCCGTGGGGAACCGGGCCTTGAATGAGCCTCTAGCTCTGGTTTTTGGGACTCAGTAGATCAGTAAGCTTTCTGCAGAGCCAGAAGCTCCTTGTACATGCCGATGGGCCTGGGTGATTTTTATTTTCCTCAGCTGACGCCAAAAGAGTTCAGAGTGGCTATAATGTGGTGAACCATGCTCTTCCCCCCCAGCATCCATCTTGGGGTTTGAACACAGTCGTACCTATTAACCACATGGCCTCGGTCATCCAGTTGAAAAATTTGCTAAAAACGTGATAAAAGTCAGACTGACTAAGAACAATCCTGGCAAATATTTTTGCTGCTTGTCTGTGTTAGCAATTAAGGTTGATCCATTGTCTGGGTGCTTGACTATGCCACCATTCTTGCAGCAAGAAGAGGTGCGGTACCTTGAAAGCGAGCTAGAGAACCAAAAACAGAAGTACTACAAGCTGCAGATCTTCACCAAGAACCTGCTGAGTGCCGTGAAGAACATGGACCAGGAGAAACAGCAGGTGGGAACATACTCACAGGCCCACCCAGTGCTAGTGAGGCTCATCTTGTCTGTCTTATAACCTCTTATCCAGGGTGGAGTAACACTGAGCCTGCACCAAAAAGACCAAGAGTCAAGGCAGAGGCATACCTTGGACAGGATGCCAGTCCATTGTAGGGCGCACACCCACTGGCACACTGTGGGCAATTTGGAGATTGCTTGCCACTGAAATCATGATAGTTCATAAATGGTTGTGTAACCATTTCTGCCTACATTTAACGTGACTTATGATTTTGAAATGTGAATTTTTCAAATATTTAAATGTTTTCTTAACATGGAAGTTTTGATTCTGGACACAAGGCACACTCAGCTGTGTTGACATCTTTCACAGCTATTTTGTTCCTGATTTGCTCTGTTACTGTAACAGACTGGTCGTCATGCCTCCATTTCAACTCTACCCTCATCTCCACCAGGAGCTGTTGGTCGGTCTACCTCAAGAATTGGAAGAAGACTGGGAGGTGATGTCAGAGCAGGAGGCGGAGCCCAGTACAGCCACAATCTCCAACAGCAACTCCTCTGTATCAGAGGAGACTGGGGCAACCGGGTCCCTATGAGAATGGCCCTTACACAAGCTGTTACAGGCCCTGGGGCCATTTTTCTACTGTGTCGGACTGCATTGTTAGTTGGCTTGGTCTGAGAACAATAAACGCCACCGACTTGGACTCGCTACATTTTTATTTGTCTGTCTGAGGAAGCTGTGTCACGAGTCTATGTTTTAAGGTTATGTTTTTACAGAAGCCCTGTTCACTTTAATGCCCGCCCTCGTTTGATTCACTCATATTTCATTTAATAAATGCATGAAGCATTAAATGTGATTGGCAGCTGATGCATTTAGGCCAAGACAAGTTTATACATTAACCTGTGTTTGGGTCCACACTTTAAATTAAAAAGAAATACTGTATTGCTCTCCTTGATGAAGCCTATGCTATACTGATGTTGTGTACTGTTTAAATAGACTGACAAAGTCAACTTGTCAAAAATGTGCGGTATTAGAGCAAAAATGATGATTCGCAGTGTTATTTTTTCAAAGAGTAGGGGCTGAAGATACGCATGTGCAATATACCAGTGTATCAAATATAGATCTCTTGTTTACAGTTCACAACGAACCAGACCAAAAGATTGGGTTATTTTTCCTTCACCCAATGAAATTTTGTTTCCCTGTAATTGCTCCCGCTTTAACTTTTTGTAAGTGAAATACTTTAAGAAATGTAACATAGTCAGACACTATATGGCCAGAAGTATGTGGACACCAGCCTGTGAACATCTCATTCCAAAGCCAAGGGTGTAAAATATGAAGCTGGTCCTCTCTTTGCTGCCATAATAGCCTCTACTCTTCCTAAAAGACTTTCCATTAGATGCTGGAATGTTGTCAGTAGTATTTGTCATAACAGCATTAGTGGGGGGTGTGTTGATGTGTGGCAGTCCGGTCCGATTGTTTGTGTGGCCTACCACGTCATAACTGAGGATTACACATCACATTTACCTCGACGTAAAGGTGGACATCCTACGATGGGGCTACGTAGAAAACCACTAACCCCTTCAAGTGTGACCATTCTACCGCTGTTGCTGGTTATTGTACGGCTGTGTGCTGAACTATACACCTGCGTCGGCTTAATTAGCCAAATCCAAAAGTGCGTTAACACTCCTATTAAGTAGTGTCCGTACGGCGCATGAGTTAACGAGTTCAAATCTACACGTACCGCCGATAGACCTTCGGACCATATGCTTCGCGCAAGACTCCTAGTGAAATCGATGGATGAGGCATTCTAATAATGACGGTGACGATAAGGAAGACGTAAACACATTCGGTAATGCGGTGCGGGTTATATGTCACTTCCGAGTGAGGATTTTAAAAGCCTGTCGTGTGCCGTGATGACTGCGGCTCGACGTCAGCTCTGCGAATAGCCGGCGCTTTTCTCCACGACACACAGCCGAAACACACGCACGTCTCACTGCATGGTAGTCAGGTCTGTATGCCGAATTTTTTTGCAAATGGTCACGCTGTTTAATGTTCTTTTATTATTATTATTGTTGTTATTTCGGGTTTGTTTTGCGGGATGGGGAAATCCTGAATTTATTGCGTCAGAGCTACGTCGGCAATGTCTTCAGTTTCCATGCTGTTCAGGTAATCTGTGGCGGCCATATTCACATGTATATGAATATGGAAGAGTATCTCCATCTGTGAAGCGCAGGGGCTGGTGGACCTGGTGACAGCAGCAGCCCACACGCTTTTTGACTTTCCGGAATCAACGCTATTAATTCTGCCTTTGGCTGACGAAAGAGTGGCGGTGGTGATGGTGGTGGTGATGATGATGATGATGATGATGGGGGGGGGTTGCCCTAGCCGGTTGGTGCAATGGAAAAGCTGCAGTCTGAAATAATGGACTAGTCTGATTGTACGATGCCTTTTTCTCAATCGCAAGATTCCTGGCACAAAATGGAGGTGCATACCGTCAGTGGTGAGGTATGTAGCGATCATTAGTTACAATGTGTCCTCTGTAACATTGTTTCGCTGATCGTCGCAGTTGAGTCCTGTGTCTTGCTCCTTAATCGCGATGTGTGTGTGTGTGTGTGTGTGTGTGTGTGTGTACACGCATTTAAATTCGTCACGGCACAAGTTCGCAAGCCTGGCCTGTGTGGTGCTGAGAAGTTTTATTTTAGGCTCTGAGGTGTGTGTTGTGTGGCAACTAAGACTGGAAGGCATTTTAAAATCCATCCGATCGCATTGTCTCGGCCACTTCTGCCAGGCTTATTTAGAAACTGGCCGAACTAGCAGTTTGCTCAAGACGCCTGGTGTCTATTAAAATAAGTGTCGCATTTATAAGTATCGACTGTTCTGAGGAAGGTCTCTTTCCATGCGCTTATCATGCGACTCATGATGCAGTTTATTTATATCGATGAAACTGAAATAGTGATAGGAGAATAGAGGACGCCTATTAAATTGATAGGGCATTATTTGATAGATAAGGGACATACAGTAATTCGTGCCACCGCCGATGCAAGAAGTTAACGTTATCCCTATATTCGGCTCAGTATCTTCTCACTGGGCTGGAATGGCTTTAGAAGACCATGGAGATACTTCTGTTATTTGGTTTCAGCAGCAACCGGGGATGCGGTGTCTTAATTATTTGATGTCCTTGAAAATAGTCTCGCTGCACCATAAAATCCACGCCACCCGAGACGAGGCAGGTGTGGACGCATGTGGTTTACCCAGAAGCCGTCAGGGGAAAGAGGTCCGGGATTCCAGGGATGGCGTGGTTTTCGCCATTAACTAAGCCGTCCCAGTTTTCTTTATGAACCAGTCCGGCTAACGGGATCTGCAGAATCACTACAATAACACTTTAATGCTATGTATCTCGCCAAATATCCTATTAGCCATGGGGTGTATGCGTCGGTGTTGACTTCTCACTTCGCCTTTAGTATTCAGCATTTGTGCCTCTAGAGGCTTGAGGAAAGCAGGCAACGTGAAACTTCTGCAGGTGCCCTAACGTCGTTTCGGCTTTGCCATGAAATGGACCGGCAGGTTTTCTGCTAAACTTCCGAGATAAACCAGCATCGCTATGAGCCTTACAGTAAGCATATTCATAGGGTCCATTGTGTGGTGTTCCCAGTGCATTTATGATCCAGGGACACTTTGCCTGTGTTTGGAGGCCAGCTTGCTGGTGACTTGCTTGTCCCTGGTCCTGTCTGTGTGGAGCCGCCTCCTTGCCTCGGTTCCTGCTGTTGGAACAAAGGGCCGTGTGCTTACACAGGACAAAGGCAGTACACTGGGAACAATGAGCCAGTTCAGGGTCCCGTCAGTGTCTCCACAGCCCAAAGGTCAGCATTGTCCTCAACCCGCCCCGCCTTGCCGCTCCATATGAAGAGCTCCTTGGAGCATATGGGCCCTGCAGGCACTTAGGAAGACCAAACCGTTTGGTTGTGCTTCAAAAAAAGGGAACCAAAAAATGGCAAGGGGAATTTGTTTGCCAGAAGACTTGCTGTAAAATCTAGAGAACGTCCCCTACCCCAATACACTTTTTTTTTTTCCCCCCCCCTCCAATTTTGGATTAAACTTGCCCTTCAGAGCTCATTGATGCTAGCTAACGGTGTTTGGGCAACACTCACTTGGCCCTGAACGCCTGGTGAGGTCTGGGCTCCTGTCGTCAAGACGGTTGCTCGGTGACACATCCGGACTGTCAGTCAAGAATGTCACTGTGGACGTGAGTCAGAGGTGGCGTAGGTTTGAAAAGCGATAGCTGTGAAGTCGTCATCCCTCATGTGCTGAGAGACGGCCTCTTATTAGGTTTTTTTTTTAATGTTTTTGCCTCGTTCTGTGTTGAAGTTGGTGTCACACTAGAGGAAAAAATAGTAAAATAGTAGTTTCTAATTTTATTTCAGATATATATGGTCCTGAGCATCTCTCCAAAACAGAAGTATACCAGCTTAAAAAAGTGTGTATACAGTTCCGTTCCCTTACTGGGGACCCTTATTGCATTGTCAATAAACACAAGTCACTCTCGGCCTCCTGGGTTCTGGTACCATGCTAACCATCTTCTAAGAATACTAATGGTGAATTTTGGTTTATTAAATTTAACTGGGAATTGGCAGGTTCCGTGGCTTCTGTATGTACAGAGTATATTTTGGGTCTCATAAAGTGCTGAAATATCCTGCAGAAGTGCATCATTTCCAACAAATGTTTAGACGATGTATGAGGTTATTCATATTCAGTTACAGGAATTTGTGTGACCCATTATGGAACATAAAGCTTCTGTTGAAAGGAAAATGTCTTTGTGTGATATGTTGCAAAAACATTAGAGCCACCCAGCCCTTCTCCCCCTGCCCCCCCCACCCCAGAGTACTCCTGATAAATGGTATGAGTCATCTCGTCTCTGTGCCTGGCAGGATACTTTAAATTGATCGGCAGAGTAATATTGTAAAATGGTTCCAAGCAGAAGCAAGGGGTGGGCAGTGTGTGTCCAGAAGATTCTCTCGCTCGCTGAGCACGCGAGGTTGGTGAGTAAGTGTCTGCTGGGGACCTCATGTCCTTTGTGGACGAGGATGCCAACTGTGAGGTCTCTGTAGGGTCCTGCTTGATCGTACCAAAACGAGCCTCTGAATACCAAGAGGACTGTGAATGACACATTGGTGATGATTTACAGGTGTGACCTCTGGTAATGTGGCATGTGAATGTTTGTCGCTTTGGAGTTTTTTTCATGAATGATGCCTGTCCCAATTTTACCCAGTGATTTTTTTTCTTTGAAAGGAAACATTGGAGATGTTTAGAAATAGACCAAGGTTACGAGAGCCCTGTGACAGATGGCCGTCCTGTCCAGGTGTGGCTCTTGGGACAGCTTTCAGGATCGCCCTAATCCTGTATGGGACGAGGTTATGGAAGATGGATGAAATGGTATGAGTCATGAATATGGTGTCTGCACCATAAATCTATTGTATGTAGATGCTGTTAATATAGCCCAAATCTCAGTTCTTGAATTCGGTGGAACGATCGTATAGCCTAGGAAAATTCAGGCAAATGCATGGGAGGGGGGGGAAATGCTGGTTTATATGCATATCATAATATCTCGGTAAATAGCATGCGGTAAACGTTCACTCCAACATCCGCTTTCGGGTGAAGCAGCAGGAGTTTTTCCCTCATGTTTATTTGTGTGCCATGGGGGCTGATAGAGGCGAGTTTTTGGAACTGCGCTCTGAACGTCTTGTGTGCGTCAACAGCACGCAGGTGGTGAGATCAGCCACCACAGGCTGCTCTGATGCTAGGCCTGGGTGTCGGCAGAGCACGTGCCGTGAGGGGGGGGTGAAAACGGAGAGGGCCTTGTAAGTGTGAGCTGTAGAGGATTTCAGGAGATATCCAAACGCTCGACGTGTCAGCAGTCGAGGCTTAAGCAGTAGATGCACAAGCCTGAGTTGCGGAGACAAGATTTTTCTAATCCCCAGCACCATCTGGAAGTTCCGAGCCTCAGTGAATTTATGTGGGCCGGCGTTGTGATGACATCCGTGTGGTCTTTTTTTAGGATAGCAGCTCTGGTTGTCCGTGCTGAGTTCTGTTGGCTTTACCCCCCCCCAGTGTGTGTTGTTTTTGTGTATGCGTGTACCGTGCTGACACCTCGCACGTATTGCAGAGGTTCGGCTTTGGCATGTGTGCGGCCTCTGGTTGCGGGAGACGAGGAACTTGCGCTACTGAAAGTTCTTCGAAGGAAAACGCTCTGTGAAGGTGGTAGGCGCTTTCCTCATGGGTATGTGTGAAGCAGCAAACTGAGCCAAGTAGAGGTTCATGCTGGTACAGCCAGTAAAGTGTGTGTGTGTGAGTGAGTGAGAGAGAGAGAGAGAGAACACCCTGCCGTGGACCTCTCCATCACCGTAGACTCCAGTATGAGGTTCAGGCAGGCTCCAGGGGCCTTTGACTGCTCTGAGGCCCTAAAAGGTGCCTTTCACCAAGCAAGCATGTGGCTTTCACATCTCCTGCGATGAGATGTTCGTTTTCTTTTCTTTTTTTTTGAAAAAGGAAGCAGCTTGAGGATGACGGGGTTGACATTTACACATTTGTGCTGTTTTTTTAACTCCCCCGTGGCAGGCTGTGCCTCATCCTTGCCTGCCTCTCCCTTTTACCCGGCAAGGTTTTAATCAGTCGTCAGGGCTTCATGCATCTGTTGTGACTATTAAGAATGTGTCAAGTGATAAACTTGGAAGGGGGGTATTGGGGTGGTGGCGTGAGAATGACCGCTTGGCTTTGACTCTCCAAAAGGAGCGACATTGCTGTCTGGCATGATGACCACAGACAGCCAGGTGGTTAGGAAGGAAGTCTGGGCAGCGTGGCCTTGACGAGCACCCCTGCTAAGGGCTGGAGCGGAACTGTTAAGGGGGCTGGGCTTGTTGTATCCTGAGGATCTTTCCCTGAAAGCGTTTATCCTCCCACAAACCGGGACGGGGGAGCGGAAGTCTGGAAATACTGTGGTTTGAGCCGAATGCCAGATAGCCATCCTGTGCAGAAGCCCATCGCAGTGTCTCGTTTTGTGTTTTCTGTTCCAGCTGACTTTTTGTATTTGGTTGTAATTTATCCCACAGGCTGTAATGTTGATATTTATGCACAATAGACACGCACATAAGTGTGTGTTCATCCACGTGTAGATTAGCCTACTGTCCCCCCCCCCCCCCATGAGGTAATGGCTTGTAGGATGTTTGTCTGGAGTAGCCTGTGAACCAGTGTGACAGTTTCATGTAATGCACAGCTGCTGTTTATCCGTGTACACATGTATGATAACATTTATAAAGTGCCATAAATGTGGGATACAGACTATGGTGGCGCTGGCTTGCCTTATTACACACCAGAATATGATGTTTGTGTCCAAGTGCTTAAGTTATACATGTAGTTTGGGAATGGAATGACTTAAGTGGTACTAAAGTCTGTCATCTACTCAATTTTTACTTTTTCCTGTGCTTTGAAGCACCAATCTGTGTCTATATACTGCAGAGCAGGGTCTTTAATAGGTTTACCGGTCTGTGATCTGGCATGAGACCTTTGCTGACTGATCAGCCTGTAGTCTTTTCACTTGTTGGCTTTCACCGTTCCAGCTGTACTCTGACCTTTCATTAATGTGGTGTTTTCACCCTCAGAGCTGTCACTGACTGCATATTTAATGCACCATCCTGTGTAAACTCCAGACCCTCCTCTGTGTGAAGATCCCAGGAGGGGTGCTGGAACCACGACCTCCAGAACCAACAACCTTAACCAATCAGAACATGTTGTATCTCACATTTTGCCTGTTCTAAAGCTTTGGTGAATAGCAAGTGAGCCTGTTGACCAGGTCTCCATGCTGTATGTAGTGAGTCAGCCATGTGATTCCCAGCTTGGAGAAGCAGGCTGTTGGTGTAAATAACTGGTGTACCTCAAAGTGGCCACTAGGCGTATGTAGCCCAGTGTGACAACAAAGGACAGGTGACGTCGTGACAGACGTCCTGCGGCGTTTTGCACGGACTAGTGATCAAGTGTGCATTGTGATTTGAGTGTGTATCCACACTCCTGCACATAGGGCTGTGTGAGAAGGGTGCATGCTTGCAGGGTGAATGAACCCTGGTGCTTCGGGTGTACAGTATGTGAGCCGTGGGGGTGTTGCTCTCGGAGGCTGGAGCTCTGACCTCCTGATGGAGACTCTCACCTGCCGTTCCCCAGCGCGGCTCCTCGCTTCAAGGTCCCGCTGGTGTCGTCACAGAAGCGGGCTCCCCCATGAAATCTGTGCAAGTGCCTCTCTGCTACGCCTCAATGCCCCTGGGCGAGGTATTTTAATTGCCCCGTTTAACTAGCATGTAAAAATATTTTACGGCTCCCAACGTTTGATACAAGTTGCAAATGAAAGTGCCTGCCAAAATGGTAACGGTTATACAAATGCTTAATATTAATCTGTAGTATTAACAATTAAAAAGGTTGGCTTTCAGTAACTTTTAAGAACTGTACACCAGAGTGTTTTTATTGGCTGGGGCTGCTCTTTGAATCACTTTGTGAAACGCGCTGTTTTAATAGCTGCCGCTAGCCTTTGTAAGTGAGGCTTGCGTCAGCCTGACAGATGCAGTTACCCCACGTGTTTTGGCCCCTCAGACCTGTGAGCCATGACTGCCTGGCCTCCACTGCACCTGCTGGCCTGTCCTTGTTGATGCACCTGGTCTCTTCGCAGGTGAATGGCCACCCAGCCATGGATGAGCCGATGGAGGAGGGGGAGCCTTTCCCGCACTGTGTGAGTATGTCGCTGACACACCCCAGCCTTAATGATGCGTGCAGTCAAAGTGACACCCCTCACCGTATGTGAAGAGAGGCTGAGCTTCCTATTGGCCCGGCTAGGTGGCATCAGTGGCTGCACCCCCCCCCCTCCTTCAGTGAGGTTTTTCTTGTTGGTGAAATAATCACCCTTCAGTGCTGTCATGTCCAGTCTGAACTGAGTCATTTCTTTTGCTTGATCTTGGATCCCCCCCCATTCATTTTTGATTTGCTTCTCAATATTACATGAACAGCCATATACACTGTCCATTTTCCTTGCAAATACAAACAGCCTGCTCTTCCAAATGGTGAATCGTGACTGCAAAGTATACAGACCAGGTCCAGGGTTAAGATGTGTGATCTTGGATTTTGAGTGTGGTGTTCTGATCCCCAGTGCGGTGTTTACAGCTCAAACAGCCACCTTCCTGAGGTTTTCACGCGCTACTGTGCCGAGTTTATCGTTTTTCTTCGTCACACCCTTGTCTCTGGCATCTCTGTTTGAGAACCTCTTCATAATGAGGTCAAAGGACAATGGCCCAACTCATTTAAAACTAACAGCAAAGCTACAAGGGTGAACAAATGTACAGATGTGCAGTAGGGTTTCTCTGGGTGTACAGCGGCCCTGAAGTTAAAAATGGGTCCTACCCAGTACTGGCTGGGTGTGCCTGATAAACAGGCTACTGACTATGTATGATGGGATTGGTGAGAAGCTTTGAAGAGTGGCATTTTGGCAGTGCTGGGCAGGGTTGTCGGAGAAACGGTCCGTGTTCTCACACTGCGGTCCCACACTCGGCCTTGCCTCTCGTTGGGTGCTGCTTTGTGCCCTCTGCATGGTATTAGGCTGAATAAAAGGTAGCCGTGCAAAGAGATGGAGTCACTGTGGCTGTTCTCCACCCCCACCCCCCATGGTCCAGGCCTTGCTGCTGACGGTGGGTAATCCCACTGGCTATATGCTGGACAGCCGTGGGGGCCCCGCTTCCATACCGCTAAGCTGCTTAGTGAGCCTTTTGAAGTCCAGGGCCATGTCGTCGCTGTCGCTTGCTCTCACCACTAGTGGCTGCTGGGAATCTGCCTACGATTTAATAATGCAGGCAGTCTTTATCCTCTGACGAGGGCATGGGTCACAGTGGGCTTCCCTGGTCTGTCTATACCTCGCTGCTTTTTTTTTTTTTTTTGGGCTCTTCTCGTCCTCTACTGGAGGAGCTAGATCAGGACCAGCACGAGGAAATTAATTGAAAGCCGCTTGGGTTATAAGGCTGATTGATTATGAAATCCACCCTATCCTGTAGAGGCTTGTAGTCTATCATGAAGTGCTCACTAATGTCACTCCGTCTTGGATGTTCTACTGAGCTCAGACATGCCACTTTTAGGGGTCCGCTTCCATCTGGAGGAACTGAGTTTATCCTAGAGTATGGCTTATAATTACCCTGGAATGTCTCCACAGGAAGAAGGTGTCTACAAGGAGATTCCTATTACCCACCATGTCAAGGAGGGCTGTGAGAAGGCCGACCCCTCCCAGTTCGAGCTGCTCAAGGTGCTCGGTCAAGGCTCCTTTGGAAAGGTGGGTTTGTTTTGGTACTGCTCTGCAGAACTGGTCCCACTGATAGTACAACAGCATGGTCATTTATTAGGTGACGCAAATTCAATCCCTGCCATTATTTTTAGCCGTGTGGAAGGTTACGGAGTATCCAGTTTCACTAGCCGGGCATTAATTAAACTTCGTACCTTAATGACGAGTGTTATGAAAACATGGCCTCTTGGTGGAATCAGACCTCCAGCCTGGTAGCAACTTAACCCACTTCTAGCACAGGTCCACCTTCTAGACAGATGTTAAATGTGGTACAAGTACAGGACTGTGCAAAAGTCTTAGGCAGACAATGAAGGCATTTGTAACTCCTGTTCATGTTGGCGTAAAACTGACCTCATGTTGGCCAAATGTCACTTTACATATTTCAAGACATCTCTTGTCATGTCACCCCAGAATATACCGTTACCATTCAACATACCCATGTACTTGTGGCGCTCAACTAGGAGTAAACCTTGTTCTGCTGATCAGGACCTCATAAAGTGAATTAAATGCACGAGTTAAGTGAGCTGATGGTGGGGGAAAAAATTACATAGAATGGCTGAGGTGCTTTCCAGGTGAGGTTTGGGAAGCAAACTTATGCTGTTGGAGCCAGCCGACCAGATATTGGTAATATTTGGTGGAACAGAATTACTTTGACTTCATGTTGCATTGTTTATCTATATACAGTATATTCTGACGTTACATTGTTTGTTTTTTATGAGCAGATATTCAGTTAGTGCCCAGATAAATGGCTTTAAACGTTTTCTCAGAATACAGTACTGTGTAAAAGTCAGGCAATGTTTTTCTGTGGCTGCAGTCTACTGTACAGGAACCCGTTACATTTTCAGCAATAGAACAGTAGCACTGCGTGCCCACAGCCCTTTTTTGAACTTTACTGTCCACATTCTCATTTCTGGTTCCTTATTTGTGACAAAGGAATATCCAGTCAGGCTATGTAGTCAGATGTGCCAAGTTCGCTTTGCAACAACTCAGTTAAATTTCAGTTCACTTTTTTAAAAAAAAAAAAAAAAATCAGTTTCACGAGGCTCTGAAGTTTTTAGTCTTTGGAGGGCTGCCACAGATTTTAATTGACCATGCTAATTCATCTACCAGTATATGTGTGTTGAGTTTCTCTCAACCGTTAACTAAACTGTGTTGTGGCTTTCTGAGAAGCATGACCCATGTAGCTGTCATTTTGGCATTTTATGGAAGCTTGATAGCCGTAGAATGATTCTTTGCCACATCACAGTATGCATGCTGTTGAACAATGAGTGTTGGCCATTTATTTCAAAGGAGCTCACCTAACTAACATGACTTTGTAGCGCTTTGTTTTAATAAATCACGTCTTTTAAATGTTTGTGTCCTCAGGTATTTCTTGTTCGCAAGATCGTGGGTCCAGATGCTGGGCAGCTGTATGCCATGAAAGTATTGAAAAAAGCTTCTTTGAAAGGTAGGTTTTGGGAGGAGAGCCTCTCGGTGGGATTTTTCTGTATGTGTTTGTGTTATAAATTAGATGTTTTTGAGTTTAGGTTCAAAAGACCTCGGCAGATCTTTAGAGGGGTCTGTTAAGTCTGAGGTCATGGCCATAACACCTCTATCTGTTGTACAATTTGTACAAGTACGCACTGTGTTATGGGGATGGTGACATCACTGTCGCATTGCGTGCCTTCTGGTCCTGCTTGTTTGTGGCACCCGTCCTATTTTTTTGGTTGCCTGCACGTTTGGGAATCAACTTGTGTAAAACAGGAAAGTCACCACCCAGGGACTGTGTGCATTATCGCTTTGGGCCTGCATGTGGTGTGGTGGCTAGAGCACTCGTTCATCAATAGCGTCCTGCATCTTGATCTCATAACCTGTTTTTATTTTAAAGTGAGGGACCGGGTTCGCACCAAGATGGAGCGGGACATTCTGGTGGAAGTCAATCATCCCTTCATCGTGAAGCTGCACTATGGTGAGCTGGGGTGAGGGCCCCTGCAGACAAAGTGGGGACAGTCTGTAGCTTAGCAGGTTAGAGAGAGAACCATCAATCTGGAGAATCCTGGGTTCGAATCCTATGGCTAGTAGTCATATTACACTTGAGCAAGGCCCTTAGCTCCCAATTCCTAGATGCCCCCAAATACTCTTCACCTTACCTCGAAATGGACAGTAGTGTCTGCTAAATTGAGGACGATCATCTGGCCCCCTTTGTTCAAACCTGGCTTCTTTTGGGGGGGTTGATGCCAGGGAAGGAGCCTGACCCAAAGTCTCCATACTCTTAGCCTTGTAAAAGGCTGATTCCATCTTTGGCAACCCACAGACCCCCAAGTGGATTCCCATTTAGTGATTTCGATAGAAGTTTCCAACCTTCCACATTTTCCTGCTCCTGTCTCCAACAGCCTTTCAGACTGAAGGGAAGTTGTATTTAATACTGGATTTCCTCAAGGGAGGAGATGTCTTTACCCGCTTATCCAAAGAGGTAAGCTGATCTTTCTCACACAGAAGACTGGCTGGTGTACAAGCTGAGATGTTCAGGCTGGTGCTCCACGGAGTGTTGTACGACTCCCTATTTGTTACTCTTTGCTAGAGTGGAAACCCCTCTATCGTATATGTGGGGCACTCTGAGTTTGTATGCCAAGGGGCATGGAGAAACAGATGTGTTGGTGTCAATACCAAGGTACTTTCTATAGGAGTCTGAAATTAAACACACCTATGAGCACGCCAGCAGAAACGACTGGCTTTTGCAGGACCATTGAACCTCTGTGATGTGTGTTAATAGCCCACACATGATTTGGCCAGTATGAAAAATGATTAAATGGAATAAATTGTATGCCTAACCTAATTATGACTTGTAATCTTACGATTGCTGTTACTATTTATTTTTTTTTGCCTCCCCCCCTCCCCATTTCTATGCTAGTGTTTTATTGCTGTTGATGACTTTGTCTTGTTTGTCTGAACAGAGATCAGAGGGTAAATCTGTCCAGTTCTTATTAGGTTATGTTTACAGAGGAGGATGTGAAATTCTACCTTGCAGAGCTGGCCCTTGCTTTGGACCATCTTCACAACCTAGGCATTGTTTACAGAGACCTGAAGCCTGAAAAGTAAAGTATCTGCTTCCCTTTGCCCCCTTCAACCTCCTGAGAGCCCCCCCCCCTCCCCCCCCGTGGTGCCTGTAACCTAGGCAGCAGTCACACTGGGTACTGCATAGATGTTCCCGAGTTTGAGAGGACCTGCAGAGTAATGACTGCTGTGCCACGATTGGGGCTAGTCGATGTTTGGAGACGGCACAGTTCAGACATGCTCTCAGAGCTTAGAGATGCTCTGACATGTTTTCTGTCCAGGGTGTACATAAAGCTCCTCTTCAGCATTTTATGCAGCATCTGATGCTCTGTCATCCATTTCTGTCAGCACTTGGTCACATTCAATCGTTAGCATTTTAAGTTTCATGATCAGCCTTGATTTTGGTCCAAGTTCTGTGTAGAATAGTTCTCCGAGGTCAGAACCTGTAACTGCACTTTCAGATAATGTTTCTACCTTTGCTGTTTATTATGTGGGAAAATATTTGTGTACCTGTATTGGAGAATGTGATTTTAATTTTCAGCATTTTGCTTGATGAAGCTGGACATATCAAGCTAACAGGTATTTATCATTCTTCTGCTTGTTTATATTGTTACGGAAACTGCTTTACCAACACTACCATAAATGCATCCTGTTCTGTGTTCTCATATATTTTACTGTGAACAGAAAGCCCAATTTTTTTTTTTTTTTTTCCTAAATTTTCCAATGCTGTAAATTCCTTAACTAGACGTTTCCTCTCAGAAGTGTTGGGGGGGGAATGCACTTTAGTAGCAAATGTGGTGAAAGCAGGAGCCTAATCTTACGAACACGACTTGTCTGCTCGCTCTATTTCACGCTCTTTAAGCCGCAAGAATGGAAACCGGAAAGCTGAAAATGCGGCAATCCTCTTAGCGGCTGGGCTGCGCCTTGTCCGCACGCCATGCATTCTCTGTAGTCATGCGCAATCTCGGTTTTGTAATGCATTCTGTCAGTAAATATCTGTAGCTAAGTAGCGTGAGCAGTTGCCCTTAACAACATGGTCAGTTCTTAAATGATGACCGGAATCAGCCCACTTCTGTTTTTGTGTGTGGGTGTGGGGTTTCTTTTTTTTGTCATTCTAATGTAGCTTAATGTTAGCCTGCTGTAGGTGTATGCCCTTCACCTATCATTGATTCTGTGCAGACTTTGGGCTCAGTAAAGAGTCAGTAGACCAGGATAAGAAAGCCTACTCTTTCTGTGGCACTGTGGAGTATATGGCCCCTGAGGTGGTCAACAGAAGAGGACACACCCAAAGTGCAGATTGGTGGTCTCTTGGGGTTCTCATGGTACGTTCTCCCACTTCTGTTGCAGTTGGGTAATTTTTCTCTCAACTCGTTTTAGAGCTGCCTCATCTGTGTGCACAAGCCTAGAGTAGTTTATCATGGCAGTCTGCGGGCCATTCAATTTTTTTCTTTCCCCTCCCTTAACCCAAATTTTAAACTCTGACCACTTCAGGCAGTAAAATAAAAATATTATGGCACAGTACTGCCATTTATGGTACTGTAAAAGTTATTTTGGCAGGAAAATGCAATGTGTGTAGAGATGCTTGACTACTGTGTGCCAGCCTTTCATTGTAACCCTATAAAGTCACCAGTCAATTCTGCCCCAGTGCACCTTTTATGTCATCTTATTTCGGGAGGATGCTGTTGGACCATCATAGTCTGCCAGCTTGCACAGACCACCACCGTGTCAGCAGTGTTTCAGCTGGACTTCCCTCATGTCCTCCTGTTTTCCTCTTCCCGTTTAGTTTGAAATGCTAACTGGAACCTTACCGTTCCAAGGCAAAGATCGGAATGAGACCATGAACATGATCCTCAAGTGAGTTGGGCTGCTGTCGTTACTCCAGATCGCCTTTCCATAATCCCATAAGACCCTCAGCCTTACTCTGGTCTGCTGTCACTGGCTGTGCGTGTGTGTGTGCGTGCGCACAAATTTGTAAAAAATTATGTACAAGTTGAATTTAGGATTAGAAGCTGAGTGATAAAGCCAAGTCTTGCCTGGACATCATCCCTTATTTATCTAGAGATGATGATGGCTTGGGGGGGATGAGCGCTTGGTATTTTTAAGAACAGCCATAGTGGCGTATCTGAATACCTCTGGATGACTGTTGTTGTGCCAGTCGGATAATTGTCACTGTGGTCGCTCTTCAGAGCCAAGCTGGGAATGCCACAGTTTCTCAGCACTGAAGCCCAGAGTCTCCTCAGAATGCTGTTCAAGAGGAATCCAGCGAATCGCTTGGGTATGTTGGCCTAACTCCACCTCCAGAAGATGCGGCGTGCCGGCCAGCCGGGGACAGGACTGGAGTGGCCAGTCATCTTTTAGGGGCAGCTCTGCCTCTTCCTTCTGACATTGCAGGGAAAGGCTAAAACTTTACCCACCTGCAACCCCTAGAGCACACATGACCATCTCACTATTCTGTCACCTGAGCAGAACCAGTTGTGTATCTATCAGCACCTAACTGCTTATCCTGGTCTGGGTTGCAGGGGGTCCTGGAACCTGCACTAGGCAGCATAGGGCACAAGGCAGGGGTCCACCCTGAGTGGGATGCCAGTTCAGTGTTGGATTTTTTTTTTTCCTCTTCTTTAGGGGCAGGTCTTGATGGTGTGGAGGAGATCAAAAGGCACACCTTCTTCTCTACCATAGACTGGAATGTAAGTGGGGTGGGTGGGGAAAAGTCCTGTTTGTGTCACACACCTGTCACCTTAATGAGTGGGTCTCACATGCTGGGTGGTGATGTAATCTGTCTTGCAAAGGCATGAGCAGAACATCCCAGGCACCGAAAAGTATGGGCCAGAGTAACAGTGGCAGCCGCCTCTGTCTGCCTGCATGGTGCCGGGGGCACCAGCTGGCCGGGCCATGGGCCAGATCTGACTGCGCGGTGCTAATGGGCCCCGTAAGAGGCCTTTAGAAGCGAGCAGTGCTCGATGGAGCATGAAGCACAGACAAGGCCACCCCTGCCAGGCGGACAAGGTTAATCCGGCTGTCCCGCCGACCTCCGTGGCGAGACCGGCAGTGGGGACACACCCTTGTGGAGTAAGCTGCTGGCCCCTGAAGCCGGTTTAACCTCTGCCCCAACTTGGAAGCCCTGACATCACATCTTTGTCTGGGGTTTGTAGGAGACTTTGTGCTGAATTCAGCACAATCAGCAATGGGGGTCCTGGCACTGTGCCTGCTGCAGTTTGCCCACAGTGTGATCGATGGAAAGCTGTTTGGGGGAGACAGAGGAGGGATATTGTAGCTTGTGTGTCTGAGGGCTTACAGTGGGATGTTGAATGCCCCTTCCCCTCACTCTTGTTCATGCTCTCACCCCCCCTCTGGAATAGGAGCTGTACAGGAGAGAAATCCAGCCTCCGTTCAAACCTGCCGCAGGGAAGCCAGACGACACATTCTGCTTTGACCCAGAGTTCACAGCCAAGACTCCCAAAGGTGGGGTGCCTGGCCATCAACCACATGCTCCTTCTCAGCAGTGCCACCATGCCTCCCCACGCCAAACGCCCCCTGCCCTGACCGCAGCCCCGTCTGTGTCTGCAGATTCCCCTGGTGTCCCGCCAAGTGCCAACGCTCACCAGCTCTTCAAAGGCTTCAGCTTTGTGGCGCCCCCCACATTGGATGAGAGCAAACCGCCCCCCCCACTCAGCATCCTTCCTGTTGTGCAGGTGGTTCCCCAATCGCACATGACTAGGGACATAAGGGAGATGGGCTAATCTAATGACTGCACCCCCACCTTCAGTGAGTCAGGGTCCCTAGGGTGGCCAGCTTGGGTCCCAGACACCCCTCTTTACTTTAGCTCGTATTTAATATGCAGGTGGGGGGATCCTCTACCCAAGGGTCACTTGGCTGAAGTGGTTAAAAGCTGCTAGAGCAGTTCAGGCTGCAGGTCCATAGCTGTGTTTCTTCAGTATACGAATGGCATTACATCTTAACTCTTGATCCAGTCCAGAAGAGTGTAAAATTGCAGCTTATCCCAGGAGGCGGTGGGACTGTCAGGACAGGAAAGCAGTCCATTGGAGGACATGTACCTGCACATCAGTTCACCCAAACCATGTCTCTCTAGACTGGGTGGAGACTGGAGTCCAGTTAAATACCCTACTGTGCAAGTGTGTGAAAGTCACTTTAGGTTCCTATCTAACTATACAGATTTGATAAGCCTCTCTACCTGGATAGATAATATTCCAGCTCTCAATACGTGGGAGGAGTCCGTCACTTCTCTCGAACCCCTGAACTCAACGTTTCCTCAGCAGATGCATGGTGGCTCCACCCAGTTTTCAGAGACTTATGAGCTGAAGGAGGACATCGGTGTGGGCTCCTACTCCATCTGCAAGCGATGCATCCACAGAGTCTCCGGCATGGAGTTTGCAGTCAAGGTGACGTCAGGCACACTTATTCTGATGTGCAAGTTCCCACCCCCTCCCCAGGATCCAAGTCTTTTATCACGTTCTCACTCAGCTGTAATATTAGAACTTGGATGACATCTTAACAGCCAGAAGAGGGCAGCATAGCATTACTTTTCTGCTGCTTCTGTGCTGTCCTTACCTCCTAGGTGGCATTGCTTGGAATGTTTTGAAAGCAGGATTCTGTTTCCAATTTCCCTCTGGTGTGTATTTTTTTTATATATATATATATATATTTTTTTTTTTTTATTCATCTCTGTAGATAATAGACAAAAGTAAGAGGGACCCATCAGAAGAGATTGAGATCCTCATGCGATATGGTCAGCATCCCAACATAATCACTCTGAAGGATGTAAGTTGGCTTCAGTTTTCTTAGGAACCTTTTGAAAGGCATCTGCATAGTAGATACCAGCCCATCCAGGCACCGCTCTGTGAAGCCTGCTGTTTCTTGAGCATCTTGGGTAATTGTGAGGTGAGTGCTGATTGGTCAGCAGCCTCAGACTACCCAGCTTCAGCACATCCTCCCTCTCCTCCAGCCTGACAGTAGCTGTACTCAGTAGGCCTTGCACTGCAAGAGCAAGTTGGCTTGGTCTAGTAGCTGTGGTAACTGAGGCCCCACCCCTGGGTGTGGCAGGTGTACGACGAGGGGCATTTCGTGTACCTGGTGACAGAGCTCATGAAGGGTGGTGAGCTGCTGGACAAGATCCTCAGGCAGAAGTGTTTCTCCGAGCGGGAGGCCAGCGCTGTCCTCTTCACCATCGCCAAGACTGTGGACTACCTGCACTGTCAGGGGGTGAGCCTGGGGGGGCAGTGTGGTTGAGGGGTGGATGGGGCCTTTAATGAGCGGCTCGCGCTGGTGCCGCTGACTGTCGTAGTTTGGCATACCAGAGGCTCTACCCATGTTATCTTCAGGTAGTCCACCGGGACCTGAAGCCCAGCAACATTCTGTACATGGATGACTCGGGGAACCCCGACTCCATCCGGATCTGTGACTTCGGCTTTGCCAAGCAGCTGCGGGGGGACAACGGCCTGCTGCTCACACCCTGCTACACAGCCAACTTCGTGGCCCCTGAGGTGTGGGACAGATGGGGGGGGGGGGGGGGAGCAAATGAAGGCAAAGTATGGTCCTGCATGTGCCAAAGGCCGGAGGGCTGACTTAGGTGTGGAGTTCAGAAATTGTCAATGCAAAGGTGTGATATGACCTTTATGGCTATTAAGAGTGTGGCAATTTAGAAATGCATGTTAAAGCCAGTGATCTGGCTGTCCTGTAAGGATACTTTTTTTTTTTTTTTTTTTTTTAAGCTTTGTCGCCCGTGAATGTCTCTGGTTCTGACCCCAATGCAGGCACAGTGCTGACCGTTAGCGGTTTTGCTTGTAGGTCCTGATGCGACAGGGCTATGACGCAGCCTGTGACATCTGGAGTCTCGGAGTGCTCCTATACACCATGCTGGCAGGGTGAGTGCAGAGGGGTCTCATCTCATCTACCTGAGGAGGATGGGGAAAACGCTACCTGCTGTGTATGGAGCAGTGAAGCCTGCAGTTTTGCATAATTGCTCCGGCCTGATTTGAAACCATGCCCATTGATCTCTCATCCTGGATTTCATGGCATGTGTATTCACAAGATAGCCAGCTCCCCCCCTCAGCGTTTGGTGCCCCATCATGAGGGTGGCTTCTCTCCTCCACCTGGTGCTGAGCATCACCATGTGGTGCTGTGCCATTTCTTCAAGCTGGGAAATGTGGTGCCCCCTAGTAGGCAAGACTGAACATAGCAGGCATGGGGATGGGGAATCGAGTGAGCTGGATAAACCTTACATGGGGTGGATGGAGGCTTATAAACACCTCAGTGCTACATTTAAGAACTAAGTTTTGAAATGGAGATGCTACTCAGTTTCTCTGCCCTCATTTTTATTTGATTATAAATTGCTAATAGTGGTTTAAATAGGAGCAGTTCCTTCCCTGCTGAATTTGTGACCCGTATGGGATCCCTTCTACACATGCTCATTGCTGTTAATGAGCAGTGAAGTAGTAACATGACAAAGATCATTGAGGGATTGGGAAAACAGTCACGTGATTTAAATGCTTTCTCACTAGGAGCATACACAATATTTGGGAGGCGGAATGACAGTTAAGGTCTGAATTCAGTTTTTTTTGTGCTCAGTCATTTGGTCAGTTCATCTTTTTCCTAATTCTCCTCCTGTATCCCTTGCACTGAGATGACTGGCAGCACACCTCTCCAGGGTGTTAATACCCCAGCCTGGTGGACCTGCCAACTTCCAGACAGAATCTGAATTCAGTGTGTTTGTTTTCTGCTGCTCGGTGGGCTTTGTCAGCTCAGCTACGCCTCCCTCGCCTGCAGGTACACGCCCTTTGCCAACGGGCCTAACGACACACCCGAAGAGATCTTGCAGCGGATCGGCAGTGGGAAGTTCTCCCTCAGCGGGGGCAACTGGGACGGTGTGTCTGACACCTCCAAAGTAGGCATCTTTCCCAGTGTAATTTACCAATGGTGGCAGAGGTCTAGCTTACACAAGCTGTTTAGCATCAAGTATTTTTAAACCACCATTCATTGTTTCCCTGACTGAGGACTTAACGCTGACCCTCACTTGGTGATTCCTAAATCTCCTCCAAACTAGACACACTCTTTTGCAAAGATGCCCCAAATGGACCAGCTTTTTTTTGGTCAAATTTCTCCAAGTAGTGTTGGGGAAAACACATCTAAAGACTCGCTCACACAATACCCTCATGCTTGCTCGTATTTGGCTGATGCCTGTAGTTTTGTGGCGTTGCCTTCAGTCTCCCTCCTTTGTCCCGCCCCGAAGGACCTGCTGTCCCACATGCTACACGTAGACCCCCACCAGCGCTATTCTGCAGAGCAGGTTCTGAAGCATCCCTGGATCACCTGCAGGGACCAGCTGCCCCACTACCAGCTGATGAGGCATGACGCACCGCACCTCGTCAAGGTGTGTCAGAATGGGTTATGGGGGGGGGCACAGTCTAGGAACAGAGGGAAATGTCAGGAGTGGTGTTTATGACCCTTGTCTCCCTGGAAGTACCAGGTCATGAATTTAATGACACAATGTGGTTTGGACACAAACATGCACTAACTGCAACCAGGGTGAGGGAGTCCAAAACAGTGACTTAACATGACAATTGAATGAACAACCTATAACAGGCTGGAAGAAATGTACTTCAAGTCCCTATAGCCCTCTTAAACACAACTGGGGCTTTTTGGTGTCTAGTGGATGTTTTGTTTTTTTGTTTTTTTTTTTCTTTTCTTTTTGCACTTCTATGCAAAGCAATGTGCTAGTGTAGAAATCTTGGGCACAGAGCAGGGTCGAGCAGCTGGGGTAAAGGGTCTTGCTGAGGGGGCCGGGGGGAGATTACTTTGCCAGCCATAGGATTCAAACCTTTGACCTTCAGACATAGGCAGAGATCCTTAGCCTACTGAAACACACTGCCCCTTCTTGAAATGAGGCCTTTGACAGCATATGTTCTGTGCTGTATGGTGTGTTTGTGTCACACAGGGAGCCATGGCTGCCACATACTCTGCATTGAACCACAAGTCCGGGCAGCCTGTCCTGGAGCCAGTGGCCGCCTCCAGTTTGGCCCAGCGGAGGAACATGAAGAAGCTCACATCCACCGACCTGTAGTGACCACTCTCTAGCCACCCCACCAGCCTGCATTCTTCCAGAATCCCACAGAACCTGCACTGACATCAGGGAGGCTTACCTGTCCAATCAGGGCCTGACAGAATTTGAATAAAATCGTAATATATACATTTGTGTAAGTGGTACTGATCAGACAAGCATCCTTTGTGATGTATGTAAATATACAGTATATTTTTAAATTATTTATTCATCGTATTAGCACTCAGCACTCTTGCACAAGCTGAGGGGAAAAACACCAGCTCTTTCTCACACACACAAACACACACACACACACACACCGTCCACCCCCGTGCTCAATTCACTGTGACTGGCCGACCCGAAGCTGCTTTAGTGAACCGTGTGTCACGTTTATTGCCGGAGCCACGCAGCGCTCCTCCCTGTCCCGCCGCATCTCTCCGAAAGCAGAGACGCAGACATCCTTTACCTTTCTTGGCCGAGGAAGACCCACCCTGCTGGGGGTTAGGGGACCTTAAAACAGCCGACGCTTCCAAAGCATGGCAGCGCTACGGCTTTCATAGATGATCCAGTGTCGGAGCGTGGAAATCGTTAAGTGTGAAATGACCTCTAGAGGCGGCGTTAAAGCTTACTGTTTAATTCAACATCGGAGAAGTTTGTGGCTGGCAACTTATTTCGTTTTGTGGGAAGTGGAGCATTTAGTTTCAGTGCTCGATTTAATAAAACACGTATTTTCCTTTCACAGAGTTTTGCATTCGGCGCTTTGCGAACTATAGCTCTTTTAAGATGAGTTTGTTATAAGACCACTCTGCTCGTTTCCTTGGTATTCTTGTTTACAGACTAATTTCTGATTGTATTTTTTTTTTTTTTTTTTTGGGGCTAATTGAATAGATGTTTAAAGGAAATATAGCAACAGGTTAAAAGGTAAACCTTGTTGGTAGTGTTACTTCTGACGGGTGGGAGATCAGCTGTCAGGGCTTCTTCACTAACATTGCGGAAATTGTATCATACTGTATTTATTTCGTTTAGTTTTTACAGATATATTTTTCTTTGGAGGTCTGTATATATTGACATTAAAGATCATTATTGATGTGCGGCGTCAGCGTCGTTCTGTGCCTCGTGTGCGTTTGCTCATGCCTTGTGTTTTTAAGGAAATGTGTATTTACTAATGATGCAAAGCAGTAAAATTACTACCTGTACCGGTTCAAGGCGGGGACTGGAAAAGACGCCCGCCCAAGGCTCCAGCAAAGCCGCAGTCTGCACCGCACCCAGCCTCGCCTCACCTCGCCAAAGTAGCATCGCCTTGAATTAGGGGTGACTTCTACCCCGAAGAAAACGAGTTATAGCTTATGTTAAATCTCTGCTGCTACCTGTCCGTCTGTCCCTCTGCCAAAGTTCTCGAATTCTGTGCAAGGAAGGCCGGGGGGGACCCTGGAAGGGGTGCTGTGGGCGACGTAAACACACAGAGCAGCCTGAACTGCCGCTCTGTGGACTGGACTGCTGGTGCTCCTCTGTTTTTATTCCATGCCGTATATTCATGTGTTGACTTCTGACTGTGCTTTTGCTATTTCCAAAAACATTTCTCCCCTTTAACAGTTTCTGCGTTGTTCTCGGGCCCCAGAGTAACTTTAAGAAATGAGTCTTGAAACTCTAGGCTGCTCGGTATTCTCATGTAGTTTGAAGTGTTCTTAGAGTTTTTAAGCAGATATTTCGTATTTTCCCCTTTTCCGCCCAGACTGTGAGGCGCTTCCAAATGCAATTCATATATGAGCATGTAATAATTTTAAGCTTCACTCAAACCCTCAGGAATGAAGGAGCCACGACTTCGGCGATTATCCTCATTTCTTTAAGCCCTTCCAGCGATTGCATTGTCGCAGCGGGCTCGTGTGCATCTGTTCACAGCCATCTCATACGCTGTCCTTATCCTACACGCAGGACCTGTCAGTGTCTTCCGTTTTCCTTGAGCTCACGCCCGGTCGGTGTAATATACTCGACCGTAAGACCCCCACTCATGTTGGTTGTTTCTCATAATCCTGGGGGCTCTTTTCGTTATGGAGTAGCCACGTGCCTGAAGCAGCCCCAGCTGTTGGCAGAGACACGGACAGGTCCAGACTTCCTCAAGTGCGTCTGGAGTGATTTATTAAACTCAGCTGCTGTCTTCTTACCCCCGTCGGAATATGCGGACAGCAGAATGACATTCATGTATTTTCATTTCTTAATCTATCAACTTTGCAAATACGCCTATTGTCTAAACGTTGACCCCCGGATGATTTTTATTTATTGCGAGTTTATGGTTTGCAAAATCAGAATGGTTTAATATACTCCCGCAATTACGTAAGACTTCGATGCATTTATTATATGCAATCCCACAGATCTGTTTAGCAACACGTTCGTAGTTTGCAAAGCAGGTGGGAATCTGTGAAAGGTGTTTCTCACTATCCATGAAAAGGAAATGTGGGTTATATTATGCCACTTTATTACAATACTGTTCACGTTCCTGCTATTCGTCCCATTGCCCCCTTCAAACACAAACTAAAATATTTGTGCAATTTTCACTTAGGCAACATGTCTGATTATTCTTTTATTCGCTGGTACGGTGGCTTACAGGATAACACTTGTGACCTCACACCTATAGGTAATTCGTGTGTGGATGTGGGTGAGATGTTTGTTTTTTTCTTCACAGGCCAAAGACTTGCATTGTGTTGAATGGTGCCTCTTAATTGTACGTTGTGAATCTGTGCCCTGTGATGGATTACCTGCCTTGTGCCCTGTATTTCCTGAGACAGGCCCCAGGGAAAAGCGCTTACGGAAAACGGATGGATGGACGAACTGATGCTCTGTTCCTGGTGTATTTTTGGCGCCTTCCTCTAGATGTCGCTGCTTCCTTACTGGGCGCTGCCAAAGGGCACAGCTCCCAACAAACTGTCCCGCGATTCGCTTCCACTGTGAGTGTCGGCATTCTTCCGATTTGGAAGGCGAGGGGTTGTGCTGGGTTTGTTTAAGACGGAGCTACTGCATTGTAGGAAGGAGCAGGTGTTTGCAAATGTGTGGAATGTGGATGTGAGATACTTAAGAATAACGGGCCTACTGTTTTTGTTTTCATGCATCTGGGGCAGTTTCGTGTATACATGCCAAATCCTACTGCTTTCACCTTAAATAACTAAGAACTTCTTTTTTTAGCCTAGTTATTGGATGTTGGCCTGTTTTCCCAAATAAGTCATACAGGAAATTAAAATGTATACAGTTTTTCAGGGAAAAAAACAAAACACCTGCTGCTGGTGGTTGCTTCTGGCACGAGTCTTGACATGAGTGCATTTGACTCCTACCACGTGACCATGGTTCGAGGGGTGAGGTGAGGAGATGATAGAGGGCGTTCCAGGCCCTGACCATGCAAAGGTCATACCCACAGACAGGCACCTTGGGAACCATCTAGGTGGTGTGCTTCACAAGTTGCCCCTCACGATTCCCATTTCTCCTCTCTCCCCTCGGTCCTCTCCGTGCACAGGCACTGCGACAGCTGGGGACGGCTCTGCATCCCACGCTGACGTGGAGCTGTCTGAAACACCCCCCCCCCCTTTTCAATTCAGCTCACTGAGTGTGTGGAATGGCGCTGATACCACTCCCATGAAGGCAGTAAACAACACCGCAAATCACATTGCCACACGATTCTTTGTTTTGGGACCCATAACGTTAATTACCCCCCTTACGTCTTTCTTTTCATTCAAAGTAGCTTGTCGATCTGTTTTTCTTTTTATTTTTCTTTTCCTCCTTCCATATTTATTCAATTTCCTCCCAAATGTTCTAAACTGGCGGAGACCCCTGCGTGCCTATCTTATTGTTATTAGCGTCATACCTCGTGGCTGGGGTGAAGCCATGCTCAGGTGTGAATTTATTTATTCCAATTAACGGCGTGCCCCTGTAGTAAGCCAATTAGTGTGCCGCACTTAATGAAGTCATTAGCTGTCAGATTAGCTTTTGGAAATGCTTGTCACTGGTACAGACGCAGGCACAACACTTGACTAATAAAACCAGCAGAATTAATGGACTGAGTAGCATAGATAATGAGTTAATGTGGAACATATAGGACAGAGACTGATCAGCCCACTGTTTCAAATGAAGATATCATTGAGGTAGTCATTTACTTATAAAAGATTTCTTCCTCTGTAGTGAATTTTCTCAGTTCTCTCATATATTAGGTGCTTGTCAGACACTAAGTGGGGACTAAACGCCGTACTTAAGTGTGGGCTATTATCATCGTCGTTTGAACCTTTCCTTTAATATGGCTTTTTAATTTCCGTTGTACTTTGCCGTGTTTCCCAGACTCTACAGGGAATCCTGCTAATAAAACCCCGAGACGTCCCCCCCTATTCGCTTTACCGGGGCAGTCAGCTACCGGTCACCTGTCGGAACACCGAAGCGGACTGTCGTCGGGGTGGGGGGGAAAGGTCACCGCATGGGCTTTCGTAGTTGTGCTTCCCCGTTTATTCGCAATCAGTCGTCGCCTTCCTTTCCTGGCGCGGCTTAACTGAGAGCGTAATCAGCCCTAATCAAAATGGGTTCGACCTTCGGATCATGGCTCGCGCCCCCCAACGAAAATCGGTGCTGGAATATTCATTGTTAATAATGAGCCGACCAACAACCGGCCGTTTGATCTTTTGATTTTCAGTCTCATCCTCTGGGTTTGACTCATTAATACCTTATTCAAGTCGCTGACAATGTTGTACAAAAACAGCGGCATCCTGCTCGGCGCTAATAAACGGGGAACACATGTAAATGTGATGACTTGATCTTGGTATTATAGGCACCGAGCAGGAAGTACACGAGACGACCAGTAACTCTCAGACATATCACGAATGACTAGTGATGTTGCGTACTTCATCACACTCAGTCCAGGTCGCTTTTCCGTTATTATTACTAGCCACAAGCCAATGGGTGCTAGTGTAACCCTGTAAGACTTCGACAATAGTAATGAGGTCCGGGCTCCGCGAAGGACCCTGCTGCTCCAGGTGCCGCAAAAAGGAAGACATCAAGTTTAGCGTGTAACAGCAAACACATCACATAGACTGGGCAAAGTCGAAGTCTCAATCCATTTATTTTGGATAAAGACACGTCAGATGCATCTTAAATATAACAATCTTAATAATGGTTAACAAATAACCCTAGTGTAGGACTATTCTTTCCCTGAAACATTCATAGTTTAAGGTTGCAAGAACGAAAGAACTGGATTTACCAAGAAAAAATGCGCTTCTTCCTGTTAGTATTTTTTTATTATTTATTTCTTAAACAACATAATTCTCACTGGAAAAGATTCAGACGAACCTAAGTCGCATTGGGTTGTACCTTAATGTTCTCCCCTATAGCCACTTGTTAAGATTAAGATTGTGATCATAAATCTCACAACCACATATTGCATTTACAGCCCGTGTCTTGACTATTTATCTGTTGTATATCTGAGTTGTATTTGCCTCTCTGTCCGTCGTTCTGGGGAAAAAGAAAAAAAAGCAACATGCTAAATAAATAAATGAGGTTAAATGTAAAACTTAACTTGTTTATGCGTGATCGGAGAGTACGGACAGACGCTGAACTTGAGGTCTTCCGTATAATGTATGCTAAAACCGAGGCCAGCTGTACGAGCTACACAGGCTGTGTATAATAATTTAATGTAAGCATGTGGTGATTAAATAATCGTATAGCTAACTGGTAGGCACTGTATAACGCAAGTAGTGTAAACTTTAGATAAAATATAGATACTTGACAGTCAAATACATTTCAATACGGTAATAATTCAACATAACTTTATTTTTTCTTCCGTAAAACTGGTTAGACATGCCGTGATAGTGGTTGAATATGAAACAGCCGTGGTGTCCAGTTAAAAGCCAGAATTTTGTCTGAAAAGTAATAAATGATTGTGGTTCTTCATATCCAATTTGATTTGTTCTGTTATGTTTTTTTAGGAACGGTTCTACGCTATACTCGTATTTTTTGGCACTAGTAACTTTGCATAACTTTTATTCTAAGCAGTGTATGTTCACTTGCAAAAAAATGAGAAGTTATTTCCTTGAAGCATCAAGTATCCTTTTGCGTTCACAAAGCGTAACCGTTTTCACTCGGATCTCAGCTGTTTGCTAAACGCCTTAACTTCGGTTCATGCTGCCCTTTAGGCGTGGCCCACGGAGCCGCTGCACTTCACTACTGAGCTGGTTTCAAATGCTGCTGTGAATAAGCCTCTGTTTTCATCAAGACCAAGTGGGGACGTTGTGTCGGGGCTGTGCACCATGCGGGTGTGTGTGAGCCCTCAATGCAAAACTGATCTGGGAGACGTGATTAATCATATCAGATTCGGCTCCCTCCCTGTACCTGTCTTTCCTCTCCTCCTTTCAAGCCGGAACACTGATTATTATTATGATTATAATAATTATTATTGTTGTTATGTGTCTTTCAATAAGACAGCCCAACTAGCGAATTGTATATCCTGACACATGTGTTTAACATTGACCTCTAGGCAGAGAGGAGAAGTGAGCAAAATAAACAAACAGGCTGTTGAAATGATGGCTTTGCGGCGCGTTGAGAGTTATTTGTCTGGAAGAGCCCCGTATCCTGTATCAAAAGTTTGGCGTCTAATGTAACATGGCCGAAATGTTTCATATGCCCCGTCGTTGTCGTCAATATTGTGGCACTGACATATGGAAACCGAAATAATTTGAATTTCAATTTCCAAAGGATGGCGCTCAGCTGTACAAAATGTAACAAGTATGACCATTTTGTGTACGAGTATTCTATTTTGCGATATTGCTATATGATTGTCCCCATAACAGCACAGTACTCGAGTGTTCTTCAGCCTACATGATCCTAAAGGCATCCAACTGTTCTCCTCTGAAAAAGTAGCACCTGGAGATAAGAAGAGTGATGCCAAACTTGTCAAGTTCTCACAAGAGACCAGCTACTGAATAGAAGATTGTGTTTTCTCTCTAAAAAGCTTCGTTTGCCTCGGATTTTGATTAATTATGGTTTGAAACTGTTTTCTGTGAACTTTTGTCCTTTTGTGTCTTTTAAGACTAGTATCCAGATGCTGTTTTATTGCCTTTGACTCTCTCTGTTACGCTTATTTTTGTTATAATTATTTTTAGCCTACGTTGCACCAACGAAGTAATGCTTTTTTGTTTGAGAAAAGGCGATTAAATGGTAAAAAAAACGTTTATATGAAGCTCAGTGTCTTGCGTGGGTATTTAGGAAATACAATAACGATATAATCCTCGAAAACAAAAGTTATGCATCTCAATTTGGCTGAAGCGTTTAGTAAGTATCACAGCATGCAATTAAGCCAGAAATATACGAACCCCCGTTCACCCCACCGCTGCAGTAACCTCCACCAGCGGCAGAACGGCTCGCAGAAACCGCCTAGGAGTGTTTATGAAATCTGAAACTACTTATTGATATTGGCAGGTGTGTGTCACGATGCGACACCCTGTGGCAGACAGTAAGCTAGGGGAATTGAGGTTGAACAGGCAAGCTATTTATGCTGACTTTGGCTCACTGCCGCTCTTTCAAGCGTTCCTTCATGCCCCCTCCCAAACCAAGCCTTACCCCGCTCCAATCATTTTTAAAATGGAGAAGAATGAAAATAATGTATATAGCAATATAAAATCCCAGCTGCGTCGATTCCTCTCCACTTCAGATTGGAAAAAAAAAATCCTCAGTCAGCTATGAAAAAGGTTAGTCTCCTCTAAAGAACTTTAAATAAATGTTTAATTCTTCCGTGTTTTAGTGTCGCTAGCTTAGGCGTACGAGGTGCCCGTTCAGAACGAGTCACTGCGTCGTTCATTAGGTTCCGCGTTCCTCACTCTTACCTGTCCTCTTGCCCGAGGATCACTTCGAATGTCCGTGAGGACTGAACGTACCGCCATAATATTACAAATAAGCAAGTCTCACCTGTTTCTCTCCGTTTCCAACTATTAATGCAATTTACGTGGTAGTAATTTCAGTTAACTCAATGACACCATTCATAAAAATATTAAAATAAGCATTTTGTCCTCATCACAGTATTAAACGAATAAATCAGACTAATGTGTAAGGATTGAGTTAAACTTCAGTGCTGATCATTATATTAATCATGTTTAAAAATTGTTATTGTTGTGCCCGTCGTAGTTATAGTTGATGTTTTATAGTATTATATAGTTGAAAGTATCATGTGCCCTTAAATATTATACAGTAGAATTATATTAATTTACACTTGAAATGGTTTGTATTTAACTTTCCAACGTTTAGTGTGAGGAGAAAGATGAGTTTAAGATCTAATTGTTGCGGTTGATCAATTTCCTTATCTTTCCCTAGCGCTCGCTGCAATATTTCAGTTTTAGTCCTCGGTCGCCTTCACAGGCCTGTTAAGTTGCAGACCGAGGAAATGCATACATCAACTGGAATTAGTATTCCAGTCAGGGCCCACATCTCCAGGCAAGGCCAAGACTCCTTCCGCTCTCTCTCTCTCCCACTCTCTCTTTCTCTCACTCTCTTTCTATATCTCTTGCTCTTTCTCTGTTTTTAACAGCCTACATTTTTATTTTTTGGTTTTATTTTAATAAATCGTGCACCACAAATTCAAAACCCAAACAAGCTGCTAGAAAGACATTAATATGTCTTGTTTTTCGTTTTTTTCTATATGTCCAGTATTTATCCGTATATGTTTATTATGTCTTTTACAGCGGCTTTTTGCTGCTCTTAATAATAATGGCGATGATTGAATAGCCTGGACTAACATTGTCGACGTTTTTAGGTGTTTTTTTCCTGTTAACTGTTTGTGTATTATTATTATCATTGATACCTTTATTGCTCTTGTTTTTATTATTATTGTCGTTATTGTTGTTACAGTTGTTTCTGATTCTGCTCTGTTATTTTATTGACCTTATTACGAAATAAGTTTTTTTTCACCTTTCGTTTTATGTTTAGAGTTGGAATTTAAATAAATCAATGTGGCATTCAGATGTCTGTAATACATTTTAATTTAATTAACTGTGATATATAGTTACCCCATAAGGGCTGTCTTGATCTCTTCATACGCAAGATCAAGTCGAATCACGCTCAAAACCTTTGTTTTTAAGTTTGTAATGTGCCCTTGACCAACGACCTCGAACATTTCCGAGACAAGACTGCATTTTAAATTAATATAGTTTTTATATGAATATGTGCGAGCTCTCAGTCTACAAAGACACATTCCACATACCGATGTTGTAATATAATGTTGGGAAATTTGGTGTGTATATATATATTCTTTGTGTATAACGTTTTCATAGGTATTTAGGTGTGTCGCATTACTGATGTGTGACACATCGCATTTTGTGACACACACTAGCGTTACGCTCGGTTTCAGTACAGGCCCGCTTCTGTCATTACCACCGTGAAGAGAAAAAAAACATCACTGCAAGAAAATAACACTCGAAGACTGATAGGCTACATATATACACATTCATACATAGAAATATATACTGTCACACCATGAATAATAATAATAATAATAATAATAATAATAACAATAATAATAATAAACAACTGTGCTGTCCTGAATGCCTACCTTACAAAGACAAGAAATATTTGCAGAAACTGTTACAGAAAATTTGGGTTTTAGAAGGAAATTTACTAATCTGACCTAGACGTGGTACAAGTCTGCAAACACTAATTTAATAATTTCCTACCGTTTGTGAGCCACAGATGCACTTGCATGAGAAACGTGCTGTATCTATATTTCTATACATCTGTGTAAATTTCGAATTGTTTACATCACTGCATACAAGCATACATAGTTATTAACAGCACATAATTTTCGTAAATAACGATGCTTAGAAATTCAAAAAAGTATTCTTCTTCTTCTTATTATTATTATTATTATTATTATGTCGACCATTGTTACTATTTCTACTACAATACGCAAAGTTTGTTGAAAATGGCCACTAGGTTTAAACATCCAGTCTAAAATAAAAGATATTTTCACTTGTCTCCGCAATTGAATAATAATCTATTATTGTCTCAAAAAAAAGCAGCAATATTTTTCACATGCATTCTAAAATCTCTGCATTGTATTGGTAGATATTAACAAATGTGCACGAAACGTTGACATCCATTTTATACCAGCCCTCCGCTTTCGGAAGTATGCAATAATATTTCTTAAGAACAATTAAGCGTTCAATCCGAGTAAAAAAAAAATATATATATATATATATTATCTCTGGCTCCTTATCTAAAGATTGACACCAAAATTGTAACAACAAGTGTTTTTATTCCAACATACATTTTAATAACGGTTTTACAGTTTGTTTGGAAACATAATACAAGGTTTATACTGAAAATAAATAATCGCTTGAACTTCCATCATATTTGGAATAAAACTGCTGAAAACGTCAACTTTTAATGAAAATATCGTTTTTACAGCACTAGGTGCATGAATAAACTAAAAGGTATTTGTTTAAATTAATGACTTCAAAAAGGTCGTATTATACAAAACTGTACAATAGCAAATATTTGAAGAAATATTAAAGACATAAATCAATAACTGGAGCATTGAAGATTATAAAAGTTTAGATATTCAGCGTGTACAATAAAATGATGCCGTAATGTGTGCCACAACGCTTTTAGACTGGCGCGTACCTTGCGGTCCTACTTTAACGGCCAGTATTTAGCACAGTAATATGGTCGAGGATATGACTAAAATCCAATTTTCGCGGTTACACAAAGAACCATAAAATACTGCACATACATCTCTGCGTTGCATTTTAAAACACAGTATATATTTATATATATATATTTATTTTTTGGAAAGTAAGCTTGGACTTGAAAAATTATTCATTAAGTGTTGGACTCGTGTTGCTGCCTTAGACCTAAAAAATAATCATGAAAACTTCATGTGACAGACATGGGTTTTCATTACTCATGAAAAAGCAAATGCTGACATAAAACAGCTGAAACAAACTACCGGTATTAAAGGAAGCCTTGAGTTCCGCCAGTAAGGTGTCTTACTGTTAAGTATAGGCATTTCACGAAGTTGCTTAAAATGGCTACCTAAGTAATCTATTGCTATAAAGCATATATATGTGATTTTTGAAACCGCTGACACATAAAGTCCGTTTAAAAGCCAATAAATAAATAAACAGCATTATTTGCCTTAGTATTCCATGCTGCTGGACCGATAAAAGCTGAAGTGTAAATACAGTAAAACACCTTATCGAATCAAATAGCCAAGCAACACACTCACAAAATAAAATATTACAAAATATTTCCGAGAAATTATATATATATATATTTATATATAACCAAGGCGCTGGGAGGTTATTAATAGGCACGATTTTGTGTTTATATCCTTGCTGTAAAAAAGAGTAATAATGGTCAAATAAAATTAAAAAAATCAAAATAAGACGTTGGCAATAAAAGGGTTCCGCTGAGATGGAAATAAACAAGGGGTTGCATCGACGTATTACCGAAAATGCTGGAGACAAAAAAAAACAATGAAACTTTTTTGTACTTGTTTTCTTTCGCGGTGCCTCTAGTAATTTGTCATCGTCATACAACCAGAAAGAAGAAATACGTGGGGAAAAAACAAGAGCCATAATTTAAAAAACCACTAGATTTCCATTCTGCATGAGAGTCTCGCAGGGTGGATCCCGGTTCCTTGGTCAGAGATCATGGCACGAGGAGTTGTCCGTATTAACATTGTGAGAATACACCTCGTGCTGCTGCTGCTCTCCCGGCGGAGTCATTCTTTTTTCCTTTTGTCTTCTGTTACAAAACCAGACACGAACCACCTCCTTCTCTAGCTGTAGGCTGTCTGCCAAAGAGGATATCTCCTGAGCGGCTGGTTTAGGACATTTAAGAAAGTGGGTCTCCAGCACCCCTTTGACGCTCACCTCAATGGAGGTCCTTTTCTTTCTTTTCCTCCCCTGCGCTGCAATTTTGTCAATGCTGCTGGGGCTGCCCGTTGAGGAGTCTGCCTCCTCTAACCACTTGTTTAACAAGGGCTTCAGTTTGCACATATTCTTGAAGCTGAGCTGCAACGCTTCGAACCTGCAGATGGTCGTCTGCGAGAAGACATTGCCGTACAAAGTCCCCAGCGCGAGCCCGACATCTGCCTGCGTAAAGCCCAGTTTGATCCTCCTTTGTTTGAACTGTTTGGCGAACTGCTCCAGCTCGTCCGAGGTCGGAGTTTCCTCGTCGGAGTGGTCGTGGCAATGGTGCGCCCCGATGTCGGCGTGGTCCGGGGTGTCCCTCAGCCCTGGATGTAAGCTCTGGGTCTGCGCTGAGTTCGGGGGTGGCGTTAGACCTCCGTGCTCCAGCATGCCATTGACTGTAAAGCCAGGCTGCGAATAGATGTTGATAGGCTGTCCACCGGTGTTTATAGATGAGTTATGAGACACTGGTGTCCCCCATGCACCTGGATGATTTGTATGGGGCGAGTGATGGGCGACATGAGGGGACCTGTGATGAATGATCGCCCCGAGTTGGAGGTCTTCCCGTCCCGGTTTCACGTCCTGCTGCTCCAGAGGACTGGCTGCTAAAGAGGTCGACCATGGGCTTCCCTCGGATAAACTGGTCACCCACTGGTGCCCAAGAGGGTGTCCATTGCTCGGGACTCCCTGTAGGTATTCACTTTGGAGAAGTTTCTGATGATTCCTGAAAGGGCTCCCTTGTTGCATGACCGAGGAGTCTGCATGAACCATAGAGTTGGAACTGATAATGCTGTAGGGATTCGAGGCAGCTGTGGCCATGCTTACTGTAGATCCCCTACTAGTTATAATGTGGCAAAGGGAACAGCTTCAGCCTTTGACATCTACCAGGCTAGGGAGCCAAATCAGCAAGCAGTTAATAATTGGCAGCCCGCTAGTCCAGTAGGAGCGCTGCTCGACCGATCTAGCTCCGGTTTCAGCCAATGCCAAGGCAGGAGGCTGTTTCTGGTCTATCAAATTGGGTTTGCGGGAGCTTGAAGAGAAAACTGACACAAAACAGGAAGTGACTAAGTCTGCGGGCTCTATTGGGTACCGCTGTGTAATTGACTGTCCGTGCTTCACAGATCTTATTAACTATTTCCTAACTTATTTAAGCCCGGTTATTACTGTTGGTGTTTTCCCCGCCCAAAAAGGCATGAAATCCCGTCCGGTTACTATTGGTTTGGTGAGACATCCTGATGACTTTCGAGAACCCCAAGGGAAAATTCTGAAATAAAAAAACATACAACAATACATTCCTTCTAGGTGTACACTATAAATGCAGTTCATTAAGGTTGATGAGTTTTATTGGAAATGTCACAGCTGATTTTTAAAGATCTAAAAAGATGAAAGATTGAGTATATGGTTTTGCTTTCCTTCGAAATAATACATTTTAGTAACAAACTGACTACATAATGATTTAAAAAATATACATAGCAAGGCCAATCCCGAGACATATAATTACATTCAAAATTATATTCCTAAATTTAATAATGATAAAAACCATAACTACACAAGTTTTCTCAAATGTAGCAGCTGTGTCCATTCTAGGCGGAAAGAAACGGTTGATATTCTGCATTTACTTTGCTGTTAAACATACATTAACCAACATCTACAAGCCAGCGATGCAGGCATAAGCAAACACTTTTTTTACGAAGTCGGGTATATATTGTGCAAACTTTCTAGTAGTTCTTTAAGAACCTAGACAAGTCTTCACAAAGTTGAAAAAAGACCGCTCCGCATATTTCACAGGTTACCTAGCTGCGTAATTATATTTGCCATTAGAAGACTACATCAGAGTCCCCTTATTGGTTTGAAATTCCATTAAATATATTGCAAGAGCTCCCAGGTTAAGCTTGATTTAAATTTGCATACATTTTCATACATTTAGCAGAAATAAAAGAAGGCCAGCAGCCAGCAGAAACTCATTAAAGACTGCAGTTTCTCTAAAGGAGAGTGATCAGAAGCGAATTGTGAGGAAGCTCAGGCGAGAACAGGTGAGCGCTCTTACGGCGATATTAAGCAACCGTAATTTATTTACAGCATTTACTTTGCGAGCTAAAGTTCATATGAGGTCTCGCGGAAAACCGGGCACTGAGACATTCCAGATGCTATGTAAACATTGACAGTAATGGTAGGTTTATGGGTGCTTTATCTTAAATAATGATAATTATAATAATGATAATAATTACCTCCTGAATATTGATTATCAGTCCTACCGTTACCCGAGGATATCATTATATTATTTTTGTATGTGAATTAGGTATTGAAATCCACTATTGGACCATAACTGTTTATTTCAAAAGAAGTCTGCGTCAGATACTGATAAAACCATTTATTCGCCGTAAATGTTAAATACGTATCATTTGAAATCTTAGTGTGGCATATCGCTTCCAGTTTATCAATACAGATGAACCATGCCAGGCGGTGCTCGCATTGTCTGCCATGGAAGTCTTACTATAAACGGTAACGCGACTAATATATAAATGGAATATTGACATTTCGTCATAACATCATATTTTTATATATGCCACATTGAATGATGCGGTGAAATTTTCAAAAGCGAATGGAGTCGTCCTCAATTTTATGATCTGTTTATTCTGAATAGGCTAATTTAACAGATTAGTAAGGTGCAGTTTCAAATCTCGTTACCGACCTTTTGAAGAATTGGCTCAAGGTTTAATATTAAATAAAGTTTGACAGGTTTAGTTTCAGATAGAATGGATAGAATTATTATTGTTATTTTCTTCCCCGTTGCACAAAAGCCGACTGGTTTGTGAAATCCAAAGCAGCGTAATGGTGGGAGAGAAGAGGAGGCGGACGGGGGGCTACTGCGGGGCTTCTCTCTCGATAGTTTAAGTTTCCAAGTGTAACAGATGCTGCTCTCAAGCCGTTCCTTGTGCCGATTCTCTTTATTCAGACCCACATTTTTCTTCGCGCGATCCGGGTTTCCATAGAGAGTGGAATAAAAGGTGGCCGCAGCCACAAATCCCCGTCCCGGGCATAATAAAGAGGCTCATTCAAAAGAGGGCCCGCTGTATACGCTGATGAAAATAAGACTATATATCCGAGGCTACTGTTACAACAAACTGGGGTTTTGACACTTCTCCGAACGACACCGAAATGTCCATAACGTTTCGAATTAAAATCTGTTTTTAAAAACTTGATAAGAAATGGAAAAAAAAAACAAAACGGTAAAAGTAGGCTATTTTGCTGTGTCGCAGTCTTTTTTTTATTTGCTCCCACACATTTAAATAGGGCACATATATCAATAATGTGGCATAATTGCGACGAACTGAATACATTTGATACGTTGTTAAGGACGTTATAATCATTTATAACGTGAGGTAGTTTCTTGCAACTTTGATGTTGCTGCAGTTAAATATTACAAGGAAAAATTCCTTCGTCTCCAGCGTACTATTTTGTTTTAAAGCACATCGCTCTGCTTGTCTTTCTTTAACGTTACATTCAGTTTGATTGTATTAGTTCACAGAAAAACGGTTTTTAAACGCATTGGTTATACTATACCAACAGTAAATTGGTGAGAAACGGCATTATTTTCACTGTATTTTAAAGGAAATGAAGCCAGAAGTAATACTTGAATAATATAGCTTATATATTCATATATCTGAATATCTAAGTTATATGATTTAACTATATATAGTTAATAAACTGTATTGTCGATAGTCATTGTATAGTTATTGATTAAAGTTATATATACCTTCAAATAAGAACCACATATTTATTTCTGGGCTATTTACGATAGACATTTTGTTACAATTGCCTGTTTAGATACACGTAGGCGAACTGGACTGGTGTACTGAATACAATATTAGGCCCCGGGCAGGAACTGTCACCCGCGTGTCATGACCTCTTCAACATCCCAGTCACCTTCTTGAGCTATCGCTGACTGGACCCCCCCACCGCTCCTTCCTTTCTGAACAATTCCTGTGGCCCGTTATGTTGTAAATACAACACTGCCGCTGAAAAGTTTGTACAGAAATTGGTTACAATTTCCATTTTCAGCAGCAAATCTGCTGCTACTTTTAACAGCGAGAAATAGACTGACGGTTATGTTGTTCTGAATTTACAATCTTGTTAATGCACAAATATTTTAATAACGGATAAATCCCGAAATACATGCAGGATAAGTAAATCTATGGACATTTTATTCAGTCTTAAAAGTTATCTCGTTGTATTAATTTTATACTGGAAGATAAAACAAAATTCTAAATATTAATATAATATTGCGGAGTGCACTAAGTTAAAAAAGGTGTCTGTAATGTTATGCTCGAAATGTCCTTAATTTTAGTTGTACTATAGCTTTGCAATGAAACACTAACCACGAAGTTATGCATCGACTGGTCGAAAGACATATTCACATATATAAACACTCATATATACAATATTAATCCATGTTCTAATATGGACAGGATTGCAGGGAGTACATTGTCTATATATGTAGAATTGTTAATTAGAAAATTATATAGAGCTGTATATCGGTGCAATAATAAGAGCGAGCATATTTAATTATGGGAAGCTGCGCATTTTTTTAGCATGCTGACACCAAATGAAAACAAATCTAACACCATCCCGACGTCATGTTGTATTGTCTCATTAATATTATGAGGTTAGTGTCTAAAAGCTTTCAGGCACGTATCGCGTTGAATTGCGAGAATGAGCAAAATGCAGTGGGAAATATCGGTCGATTTAATGAACCTTACATTGCTTTCAGCTCGATACAGAGAACACTTAAATGTTTATAATATTTCCGTAGAATACTGTGTGCAGTTAAACGCTCTTTGCGCTTCCATACAAATACGCACATTAGAAGAGAACGGAACAGCGATGCTGACTTCGCCCCAGTGAAATGGGACCTCAGGGCAGTTTTGGCAGGGAGACCGTAGTGGAAGAAATGCATTAGTAACGCCAAAGTAAAGAGGATGTAGGACACAAACTGGGGTGAGCTGTGACGCTCCCGGAGCCAGCTTACCAAGACGCTGGTCCATCACAAAAAAAGCTTAATAAAAATATAATTCGTATGAATTAATGGATATTTTATTAAAACCGCACATAAAAGTTTATTCTCTGGAAATATAAGGTACACGTGAAGTCATGTTATTATTGTGATCAACATTTGAGTTATTATTGTAATTCGCCATCTTTATCCTGATATTCATTACGTTATTTTTAAAAACTATTTTAAAACATGCCTGGTAGAATGTATTTCAAAAAAAGAGACATTTTTGCTTTCTTCATTTTTATGATTACACCATTTTCACCATCATTGCTGCCGTCGTAATTTTGTTTGTAGTTTTTCGTTTTCTAAGCGTTGCTAAAGGCGTCGTTTTCTGTAAGCGCGGTGGTGTAACGCTCTGTAAAATGCGGGCAATAACAATGCGTGGCTGCCTGTGGTACCGTTTTATTGAAAGCTAAGTGGAGAGCGGGCGTCACCCAGTGCATTGTTTTGTCCCTGACCTGAACTAAGTTCAGCGCCTGCACATTGATCAACACTGCCCAGCCCACTCTCCACCCTCAACGTCCCATTTAAAGACAGACATGCTCCATAGCAATACCGACATTTGGTTTTGAGATTTTACTGATATCGGAACAAACGTCTTTTAATATATTTATATATTAAACGTTTTAAAAATATAATTGTATTTATCACGCTTCACGAAGACGGGTAATTGTTAAGCAATTTCCATCGCGGCATTTTATTATTTTATTTGAATCCAGAATTTCTGAGTTCATATTTATTATAAACTGTCATCACTTATCACGTTTTTCCTTTCCCTTTTAAAACTGCTATGTATTCAGCTTGTCTATAAATACCCCTATTTCAATAACCATTTATTTAATTAGGGTCCCAGTGGCTTTCAAAGTATTGTAATTACAGTAATATAAGACTTCCTTAGTTTTTACTGCACACCACCGCTTTTCAATTCGTCAGCATTAATATTTTAATGTTTTGAATTTAGTTGAAGCAAGTTATTGGCTTGCACAATACAACGTTACAGAAAAAATTGCCTTAATAAGTTGTTTCTTTTTACCCGAATTCTCCTTTTAGAAGTAAAGTAGTTGCATAATAAAAGTCGGTAAAATATACACTTTTGTTTTTTGAAGAACATTGTGCTGGAGGAGGTTATGCGGGAAATAATATATTCAATAATAAAACGCTGTACCGGCCTTTTACTACAAAGCTGTTAAAACAATCTCGCTGCATTTGCTTTTAAATTCATGCAAACAAATCTGAATTTGCTTTTGGTATTCCTTCCCGGTTAATTCGACCGTCAAAGAATAACCGGAAATGTAACGAAAAAGTAATATTTACATGGGATCAGTTAGCTCGCGTCATGGGAAATACCACGAAGCTCACTTTTAATACAAAGCCCCAGTTACCTAATTACAATTTGGAATGTTTGTTTTAAATATAGCTGCTCTGATGTCCTTCTTTTCGTAATTTGTAAAATTTGCTTTTCAAACTATGTTTGCGAGTGCCTGTATTTCTGGTTTTCGGGTCCGTAATTTGAAAAACAAATATAGTTGTCACCCTTTAAGAATATTATAGTAAAATTATTTTTTCCTCGATTAAAAATGCAGTGGTGCAGGTGTGCATTTTAACGCCTTTTATTATTCTGAAAAATTTGACGCTTACTGGCGCACTTAAATTGCAGGCTGATCCATGCTGTTCAACTTTTTCCTCTCGTCTTTCGTTGCTAACAATTGTTCTTTTACATATAACGAAATAATGGATGCAAGTAAATGCAACTTACTTCACTATATACAAATTTTAAGTTAATTTTTGACACCAATAAATCAATTAATTTCGTCAAATAATGAAAATAATTACGCTTGATAAAAACTAGTAATAATAACTGGCAGGACGATTCACTCATTTCACGATTCCCAGGAAAGTTCTGGAAAAAAAAACTACGTGAACTTTCAAGATTATTTCTTGTTATAATAATTTTGTTTGTATATTCAATGCCCGTTTTTTTCTGCGGCAAATATTCCAATTTATGACAACTCAAAAAAAAAAAAAAAAAAAAAAAACAAAACAAAAGACAAAACAAAACATGTAAGTTCAGACTTTCAATTTTTTTAATATTGAACTACACTTCTAAACCGATTAGAAGAGGACAAACTACAGCCACCCAATCAGGAGCATCTAACATGTGGCTAGATACTGTAGGTAGACAAGACTGAAAAAAAATATCTCAGTAAACAATACGCATGCAGTGATGTTTCACGTTTGGGGCATGGAGACACATAAAGCATTACGTTGCATTCGCTGCTGATGAGCGACAAATCAATTCCCTTCCATTTTGTCCTCGTGCAGCTGAGACCCGACCGAAGAGAACGGGAAAGGGGGTGGGTAATATACATACGTAGGCCTATTAGTGTGAGATCATTCCTCAGAACAGTTCTGACTGGGTCATAAACTTGATTATAACCCGCAAAAAACAACAACAGCCGCACTAATATTAATAATGATTATGATACTAATAATTCAAGTTGTTGAAAGTGCGTATGAAGAACAAATGAGCTGCAACAGACACATTTCTCCGAAATTGTTTAACTACAAATTATAGCAGCCGAGAAGAGTCTCCACGTTTATTACATTTCGAAAAGTATTTTTAATAATTTCCGAATTTGCTTATAAATAGAGTAGAAGGCACAGTTGCTGTGCACCAAAGAGATGGAGGTGAATGATATATAAACGCCCCGAGGTGGTTTTCGAGGGGTATGAACTGTCTCAACGTCAGAATAATCAGGTGGAAACACACACACAGACACGCACCAGCTTTCAGTACTGAAATATTTACCGTCGTTTGCAACCGCTGCACCCAAATGGAATGAAAATGCGTCGAGAGCGCTGTCATCAACATTAACATCAATTTCAAGTTAAATTCTGACGCCGGGCTATAAAAACCGCAAATAGCACGTAGTGTTACTAGGAAAGACTTGCCACCCAAATACTCATATTAGCACACGTCTCACTGCACTCTGTATTAATGCATTCGCAATGTCTCAAGACACAATTTTATTGCGACAGAAAGACTGTAACCGAAGTGATTTGATCTATAAATATAGAGAATATTGAAACAACCATTGAATCCACCTTTTACTCCTCAAGAATTAAATCTAATTCAATAATCATTTGTACTTTTTAACATGGTGCACCAGAATGCGCGTGGAAATGACACTGTGGCACATGATCGTCGTCAAATCGAACGATTCCCTCGTGGAACGCGTGCTTCTTGTCGGTGGCGTCGTTTCTGCCGTGTGATTACCATCATATTGCTCCTATATGTGTGGAGGATAATGTAGACTAATTCTAAAAACCATTACGTAAAATGCAGATATTTTTAAGTGACAACTTTAATAATGAGCCGTTCGCTTTACAGACAGTTCTGTTTGCATACTTGTTGCTCTGGCGATAAAGTCCATCGAATAAACAACCGATAGAGTGTTTATGCGTTCTGCAAGAATCTGTACATGTATGCAAGGTATAATGCGAAGTAATGAACATTTTATGCTTAAAAGAAGCGACCATCCTCGTAGCCAGCAACGAAGCCTGAGACTGCCTCAGTTTTCAAACGGCAAAAGCATGGACTAATGCGCACTTCTCTTGTCTCAGTATTTGCCACAAAACATAGTTTCTAATGACCTCCTTCTTACAGACTTTCGTTGGTGTTTTGAGTCTTATTAGAAATGAATGTGTGTCCACTAAACATTTTTACAGTACAAGTATAAAGCCTGACAGGAACATTTCCAAATCCCCAGTCAATGTTGGCCTTGTCTTCTAAGTGAGGTGTACCTCCACCTGCACAGCTGATCTACCTCTCCAACCATTTTGCGTGTTTTAATTTGCTGTTTCTGTTATAACCCTGCTCGCTAAAAAATGTCTTTTTCAGAAACGAGGTCGAGCCGTCCTCCACGAGGTCGGTGAAGCCGCCAAGCTCCTGATGTCCCCCACGACGCTGCATCCCATTACCGTCTCTTTAACTTCAAACGAACTCTTCACGGGCTTCCCCTCCAGACGATCACAATGGATGCCGACCAGGAGAGAGGCGGCCCTGTAACGGATCTGCCTTTCCAAAACCTCTCCAGCAAACCCTTCCGACAATACCAGGAACCCAAGCCTGGACTCAGGGCCAAGTGGGTGCATTTGTGGGAAGGGGGGGGGGAGGGGAGTAGTAACCGAAGTGGTTCAGGGACGTTTCGGATTGACAAGAGAGGGGGAACCCAAACATTGCGATTAAAGCTACCTTGCTTTCCATAACTGTTACTGTGACTCATCTGTTTAATATTGAAATGTGTTTGGGTGAGTGTGCAATTTGTGAGACCTTCAAACGTTAACCGAAATGTTAAAATGCGCTCAAATAAATAAAACAATTGAAGCACATTTAGCCAGACTCACGTTAAGAGACCTCCTAAGGATTACGAATAACTTCATGCTGTATTTTATTTCATTTTCATATAGACGCACCGAATGGATAAAACATTTAACTCTCTTGTTTACGGAAGCAATTCATTTTGTCATTAATGTTTCAGCTCCCGTTGTTTTAGTTTGTTTAACCAGATTAAGTAGAAATTGCAATTTTGTATAACTGGATTCCTAAGACTTTCGGGACATAGTAAAGCAAATTGAGCAGATTAGATAAATAAGTTCTTTGGCAACAGTTTAATAAGGCTTATGGCCATACTGCCTGGCATTCTGATGTGCCTTGCAGATCGCGGCAGGCCAGTCGGAACTGGGCCTCCTTTTAGAGAAGCGGCGTGGCCTCATTGCGTCCTCGCTGTGGCTTTGTTCCCGGTGTACTCGGTGCTCACGAGTGGTCATGTTTCTACAATATTATTGTGTGACAGCAGACCGATACCTCTGGAGGCACCCTGCAAGACCTGTGGTACGCCAGCAAGTCTTTGAGGGTGGGCAAACACACACACACACACAATGAAAGTGTACAACCAAAGCGGCACAGTTATTCCCAGAATACAGATTTTGAACCTAAGCAAACACTTTTTAGAAAATGCCAGCTAGATGACTTAGATATATAAATATAGTCTTTTCTTGTTGTTGTTTTTAGCCTGCCTCTATCCCCTCTTCCCCTCATCTTCTCACTCTCCCTCTTTCCCCCACTATCACCATTTGATCCTTTCCCCGAGTCCCCTGGCCAAACCCGGCTCCCTTTCCCCCAGTTCCGAACAGGGAGGAACTTCAAAGTGGGTTCAGGTAATTAGCGGCTGAAGGGAATCTAATCTAAACCATCGGCCTTGCTTTGCACCCAGGTCTGCTGCCACAGCCCGCTAACCGGGGAGCGCCGATTCCCTATAGCTTCCAAATCTGCTTCCTCTGAACCGCCGTGCCAAGCCCGCAGTTATCACATCTGCATTTCAAACACACTGTCTCTGGCATTAATTATTAATTAGCCTACAGTCACCCTGGAGGATTGGGGATTCAGCCTGCAGATACTTATTCATTGACCTCTACCTTGGACCCCCCCCCCCCCCCCCCACCCCCCACACAAAACCCCCCCCCAACCCCCCTTTTTCCCTCCTCGGGGCGCCACCCCCCCGCGCTCACGC
>JAACJT020000002.1:0-14259 GCA_009936485.2 Gymnarchus niloticus | reverse complement strand
GTGTACCCCATTTTTGGGCACTGTGATGGACCGGCATCACATCCAGTGTGTATATCAGCTTTGTGCGCTGTGCTGGACTGGCATCCCATCCAGTGTGTACCCCAGCTTTGTGCCCTGTGATGGGCTGGCATCCCATCCAGGGTGTACCCCAGGTTTGTGCCCTATGAGGGACTGGCATCCCATCCAAGGTGTACCCCAGCTTTGTGCCTTATGAGGGACTGGGATCCCATCCAGGGTGTACCCCAGCCTTCTTCCCAGTGATGGACTGGCATCCCATCCAGGGTGTACCCCAGCTTTGTGCCCTATGAGGAACTGGGATCCCATCCAGGGTGTACCCCAGCCTTGTGCCCAGTGATGGACTGGCATCCCAGCCAGCTGCATGTGGGGGCTAATTTCTGCCTGATGTATTTGTGGGCTTCTATGTGCCCACTTTGGGCTCGGTCTGTTACGGGTGCAGCACGACACGCGTCCCAATCCTGATATCCCACAGATACCCGTGACTGTCAAGCATGCTGGGCCATGCATCTGCAACACAATCCCAGCTCAGAAAGAGGGACTGCTGTGGCAGCGGTATGACTTGGGCGGGTGGGGTTACGGTGATGGTAAACACAGAAACATGGGGTGTGAAAAAGAATTAATCAAGCAGGGAGAAAGATACCATGAAAGTGAAAGACATAAGAAAGACATATACAAATACACACGTGTGTTGTTACTCAAACTCCTAAAAAGTATTTGTGTGAGTGAGAAGAGGGACACGAAACCAGAGTTGCTGGTTCTATTTCATTTTTTTTTTTGCTTTGTTTGACTTTTAAAGCAATTATTGTCTCCTTACTATGATACAGTTTAGCTATTTTTTGGCGGGGGCAGAATGATTGAGAGGCGAAGTCCTTAATAATAACCGATCCCTCATTGTACGGCCGCTGCTAGCAGAGACCTGCAATCCAGCGTGCCGAGTACAGTAGTGTTGAGCAAAATGTCAATAGAGATAACGTTATTTTTAGGGCTCCTTTTATTACCTACAGCAGAAACAATCACGTCACGACAACGGTTGCCTTGGATTTCATGATCAAAGGACACCTGTACCTGCAACTGAGTCCCGCACTCACCAAAGCACGGCCTGACCGCAGCGCCGCGGGTTCGCCATCGATACCGTAAAAATAATAATATGCTAATATTAAATTCCATTATCCTGAGACCCCTTCCAAAGTGGGAAACTTTCTTTCGGTGCCAAAGAAACAAAGTAGTGATGAAGGAGGACCCTTTTCTGCTATTTAACAATAATGTTATTGTTTAAAGACCTTCTCTCATAAAAGAAACAGTGCTGAAAGACTGACTCTGAGGGTAAAGATAATATAATATTATTATTCACTGTGTATGGCTGGCCAGACCTGCCAAGTCAACACAAACTATATCAGTATTTAATGTTTCATCATTTCTACCTGGATTGTGAGGGGTGAAAATGGAATTTTTTTTGCAGTCTTATTATTTTTGCTGTCAAATAGCTCAGGAAAATGACTTAAGTATCAGACATGAAAAAGTCAATCAACAAGCAAAAAGTCATTTGATCCCTATTGACGAGAAATTAAATGAAACTGTTTGATTTACCATTTATATAAAGGAATAAAGCTTGAATTGCGAAGCCCCACATGCGTGGGGTGGCAGAAACTTGCAGTTTACGTTTACAAAGAGCACTGTATGGAAACACATTCTACAGCACTACAGCGATCTATAGCGTTCTGCAGCTTTTTACAGCATTCTGTAGCATGGGCAGATCTAGGGGTGGGGCCACAGGGGCACTGGCCCCAGCTGAAATCTCATTGGCCCCTGACATGCCCCTGTCCTGTCAATCATCGCTTCACTCACTCACTGAACTCTGAACGCCTCTGGAACAGGAGAGTTGCACACAGAGTTGAACAGTGTTTCATCAGCAACGAAGCAGCGTGGTAAGCCTACGGAGCAGTACCGATCCACGCTTCAGTTAACGTGTGAAAGAGCGTTTATTTGCTGCTGTCTCTGAACTTAGGTAGCGGCAGGCCACTACATCACTTGTTAGTTAACTACTCTATTGTTGGAATCTAGCTAGCCGTTTAATGTTAACTAGTTTTCACAATTTAACAGGGCTACCAACTCTCATGCACTGAGCGTGAGTTTATCCGGTCATTTCTCAAGCAGTTGTGCCCAGTCTCAACATAGCTGTAATTTCCCATGCACACTTTCCATTTTTTGTCTAATATAGTAAGTGTTCGTAGCTCTCTCAATATCATGGCACCGAAGAGACGATCACTTTCAACGGCAAATCCTGCCGTTTTAGTCGCATTTACTTCACACCTAACACATAAATAAAACCAGCAATAAGTCAAACCACATGAAACATGACCCTGCAATCTAAATCTCTCGACAAGCTGAAATGCATGACACAACCAAAAGCTCATTATTGTAAGCACACCACTAAACTAATAGCATATTGTACTTGTAGGCTGTAACCAATTAGGCTACAACTATCTATTATTTAAAGCTGACTTTGAAGCAGTCTGATGGCCATGACAACCTGTTTTGGAAAGTAGGGATATTAACTATATATAACTACACATAGACGAATCTGATATTAAAATGCAGGTCAGTAAACGGTATAGGCAAGTATGCCATGGACAAAAGAAATATACAATTAAACGTGATGACAGAATTCAAAGCACAAGTGTGCAGTGTTTCATGCTGGACGTATACTTGGCCCCTCTGTGTAAAATGTGGCCCCTGTATTAAAGAAACCCTAGATCCGCCTGTTCTACAGCGTCGTGCAGCTTTCTACGGCGTTCTACAGCGTCGTGCAGCTTTCTACGGCGTTCTACAGCGTCGTGCAGCTTTCTACGGCGTTCTACAGCGTCGGGCAGCTTTCTACGGCGTTCTGCAGCGTCGGGCAGCTTTCTACGGCGTTCTGCAGCGTCGTGCAGCTTTCTACGGCGTTCTACAGCGTCGTGCAGCTTTCTACAGCGTTCTACTGCATTGCCTGTTTCTACCCGAAACAGGTAAGTGAAGTCAATTCAAGTCATCTTTATTTATATTGCACATTTAAAAGACAGGCAAGTGTCGACCAAAGTGCTACACAATAAAATCAACTACATAAAATAACATTAAAACAATTAACAAAGACGTACATAATGTAAAACAGAGGGTAAAAGCCACGCAATAAACAAATTAAAACCAGAGGTAAAAGAAAGACTAGAGGGTTAAAACCATTAAGAGAAATAACAGACAGGTGACAGCAAGACAGAATAAAGCAAGAAAGGACAGACAGCCGATTACAATCTTTAAAATGCCTGAGAAAATAAATAGGTTTTTAAAATAAATAGGTAAATTAGATGAAAGGAAAATATAAAGAGAGCGGGCAGCTGAGCTACAAGCACACTATAAAGTGTCTAAAGGCAGTTCAGATAAAAGCAGGGCTCTTCAACATTTACAGAATGGCTTATGTTCATTTTAAAAAATGTAAACATGATCCGTAGCATGATCCACTCGCAGGAATATCTCCATATCTCGCTTTTTAGACCACAACACCAAAATGTTATTCAAAATATTTCTCATGAGAACCTTTTATGAAATTAACCCTAAAAACACATTCCTAAAGTACCTAAATGTATTGCTAAAATCTGTTGAATTAAGTATCTGTTACTTACATAGGCAGAACACGTATGCTCCACAGGCGGAGAGGGGGTGGGATTCAAACCTGCGATCCTGCTGGTGTAATGGGACAGTGCTTTCCACTGAGACACCATGCTGGCCACTGCTGCAAAGCCCCCGATAAAAACATTACTATAAAACAGTGGAATTAAGACTCATTTAATAACAGTCATTAGTGGCTGCATGTTCACAAATGGCCAAAGAACAAGTGGAAAAGCATGGATTTTGTACGACATCTTCCTTTAAAGGGACCCAATTACAAGACAGAACTAACTATGCGTGAAATGCATTTACAATTAAACTAACATTTACCAGTGTAACCCAGCCCTCTTTCCTCCCACTTATCCGCATATTAAGCTATAGGGTATGACTTAACGTCAAAACAGTTATGGAGAGTTTCCATCCGCAAAAGCAGCCACATGGGAAATCAAGCTAAGGAAAAGGAAGGGGGGGGGGGTAGGGGGGTAGGGGCATGACCCCTGCCCGGACCCGCCAGGGACGCCACCGGGACCATAGTGCCAACAGCTCGCTGCTCAGACATGTTGGCGGTGTATATGGAAGCTTTGACCTGAATATTTGGTAGGAAGCCAAACTCACAGGAATCCGCACCCCTTTCACAGAGAGCTCAGAAAAATCAATGCCAGCTCTCACCTTTACTTACTCACTGCTACCTTTCCAGAGATCTCCCTTTTAGAAGGGTGACCTTTGTTCAGTATGTACAGTATTTATTATAAATTCCAACGCTGCAAGGTATTCCACAAAGCTGGTTTAACAAATCTAAAAGCTAAACCTGGATTCTCATTGGTGAAAACTGAAAGCTGGACTTTGGGATTTCTTGATTCTCTGAATCTCCCAGAATTTTGACAATCAGAATTCAGGCTTGACTTTAGAATTTGCTAATCCGGCTTTCTGGAACAGGCCCCTGGTTTGGCATTCATGTTTTGGGCTGGTCATTCAGTCAGCTGTACAATGAGGCCAAAAAATTTCAGTATGTATAACGACCGTGGCGCTTTGGCTGACGTGCCATCGAACTTGCCAGTATGGGTACTGAGGGCAGTCGCTGCAAACACATCAACGTGAAAAAAGGAAACGTGTGATCGGTCCAGCCTGCAGAAGAACCTTGTCTAAATCAGACAACAGAAGCACAGGCTGTATTAGTTGAATGTAGGATGGATGCAGGAACGCAGACACAACAAACGCCAGCAAGAGGAGGGAATGACATGTGATCATTCGAGACGAGAGTGACCCAAGTGTTTTTCAAAGGCATCAAATGGAGAGAACTGCTTGAAAATAAAAAATCCAGCCCCATCTGGAACCTATCACGAAGTAAAAACAATAAATAGGGGAAATATTTAATACAGTATAATAAGTTTACACAGGAATCTTTGGGAAGTCTCAGGATGGATTTGTTTTTGTCATCTGGGAGCCTGCCTCTCTGTTTGTCTTTGAAGCTTATGTTTGACTTGGATGCAGGAAAAGAGAGACAGGCTGCCCCCGCCCCCAAACTCAAGGGTCCAAGTACTTAGGAAGCAAGGGAAATGAGAAGTCACAGTTTCAGGTTACATGGACCGGCGCGGAAGAGAGGCTCAGGATCGTGGGTCCGCGACACGGACGTGGAGTTCAAACGAGCTGCCGGATCAAGGCCATGCGTTCACTGGAGAATGACAAGTCAAACGGCCACAACTGTGGGCCAGAAGAGCTCGTCTGTGATTGGCTCACACATTTCCACGTGATAATCATTAGGTACATTCAACCCACCCATCCATCCATCTCTAACTGTACACCCAGGCACATCTGACCCGTCGTTTCCTATCACCACCTAACATTTTTCTCAGAGAAAACAAGATGCTGAAATAATCCCCATCACTTTGCAATCAGAAACAAATTCAAAAAGAAACAAATCCCAGAGTGATAATACGCATTGCTGTTTTTACCAAACAGAGTGTTGTCGAGTTCTGCGACACAAAAAAAAATAAACAAAAACAAAAAGGCATTAACACGCACAAATATTTCTTGCGGCGGCAAAATGGCGACTGGTTCTTGGTTTTAAAAACCTCCCCAGACCAGCTCATCACCCCCTAATGCTGCCACCTCCGTCTGACTGGTTTGGGCTGTAATCAGTGCTCCTCTGGGGTAAAACCCCCGTTATGACCCGTACAGCCCTCTGACGGGGAGTCAGGTGTAGAGAGATGGCAGGGCCGGCCGCAGTAAAACTCCTCGCTTGTAATTGAACAATTAGAATCTGACTTTGCCCTCAGGCCGGGTCAAGAGGAGGTTAATCAAAGGAAGCAGCCTCCAAAATGGAACTGATTGCTTCTGGTGAATTTTTAATTTGTAATCCTTAACTCGCCAAAAGTCGTCCAAGTGCTTGCTTTCTTGAGTTTTAATGGTTTTTTTTTTTCTTTACTTGATTTGTTTGCGCTTCCCTGTATCAGAGTTTTTTTTTTGAGGGGAATGTTGGAATGTTAGGAAGTAGAACAAATAAAAAAAATCTCACTGACTATTTTCACTTTTAGCACGGCTTTATTTACCCGTCTGTTTTGGCCAGTGTTACTTTAATGATTTCACCAGGTCACTAATTTGCCCCTCCGACAATCACGAAGCTGTGATTATCACACTGCCTATTCTGTTGTTTTTCGCGCGTCATGGTATGACTAAATGAGTATTTATTATCCAGAAGCGGGGAGCGGTCTGGCACAATGGGGGCGCAGGCATTGGGTAACAACCTCATTAGCGTGTGCTGCTGGAAGATGGGTCGCTCCATCCCTGCTGGTTGATTAGTGTTGCCAGTGCGTTCTCCGGCTGGGGGAAAGCCACCCTTTATGTCCCAAACAAGAACCCGCGGAGGGAAGGAGCGCTGGACTGAGGTGGGGGGGACATAAGCCGCAGCCGAGGGGGCAAAAGAGAGCAGAATTATATAGGGGCAGGGACAGTTTGACTCACCTTGGAAGTGATGCCTGAAAGGAGAAGAACAGCTCAGCCAGTTTTGATGGCTGTCTTCCTGGATGATGGAGTCTGGATGCCCTCCATCCGGTGTGCTGCAGAACGGAGCCAACATAGCAGACAGCCTGGACCTCAGATGCTACCATTTGGGGCGGTCTGACAGGTCTAGGCAGGTTCAGCGGCCGGGGTCACCACCTGTTGGGCACCCGTAATTGCACATTGCTTTCTGTCGACTTTGCGTTCAAATTCCCCCCATCCCAATCCAATCATTCGTACACCCCCAGTTTGAAACACCTACATTTGCTTATAACTCTAGAATGGTCCATAGAGGCTTTGTGACACTGCCCTAAACTTGCTAATAATGTTTCACCAAATACAGATAGATTTTAAGGTATTAAAATGCCTTGATAGAGCAAAAACTCTCCAAATTAGCAAGTTCGATGCTAAGGAGGTTGTCCTAAAAGCGACAGCATGCAGGGGAGCAATGCACCAGCAGCTTAGCATCTATTGCACTACAGTCCTGGGGATGGACAATCTGGACAGTACAGAGTCTTGGCGCTGCCTCAGGGTTGTGGTGCGTGAAGCCAGCCGTCTCTGTGCTGCCCTCCACCTGCAGCCATCCAGCAGTCTTCACATGGCATGAAACCCCTGATCGTAAACCTTCTACATGGTACCAATGTTTCTGCCCACCGGTATCCCGCAGCAGACTGCTGTTCTACACACTACACACCCTACCTTGTGCCCGAAGCTTCTGGGGATTGGCTCAGACTCCATTTGACCCTAATTGGATTAAGTACTTATTAAAAATGGATGGAAAACTGAGGTGGAAGCCTTCAGATGTCATCCTGAAGTCCAAGTCAGAAAGCACACAATGTGGCTACGGACACCAAGGGGTGTGGCTATAGAGACGGCCATTTGGGAAAGCCAGGTTAAGTAAACCAGAAGGAACTGCCACAGTGGGCCATTGAATCTGGGGAGTTCAAATATGGTCTGGGTAGGGATTTTGGAGTGCCGGCCAAGTGAACCAGCAGTAGGATTTGAGAGTTTATGTGCACAGCAAGCTGAAAGAGAGGAAGGTAGCAAATAGGAAGACCAACACCCATACATTTTAAGAGCTGAAAAACCAGCCAGGCACACACTCTGAGTCTCACTGATTTAACATCTATGATATGGGTGCCAACTGTCAGAGAAATAACTAGGGCCTCCATAATATGCCATAGTGGGTTAGCTGTGTAGAATGTACAAGCTGTACCGATAGAAATATGGGGTTCTGTAGAGTTTCGATTGTCTGGACCCATCTCAAGAGGACCATCCTGGGTGGAACCCTCGACCACCTCCTCGACATCATGGACACAACTGCATAACTGCAGTGTGTTCACGTCACAAAGAGCAGCCAGTCATTGTGAGCGATATTGTGATGCCAGGGAGTTCTCACATCCCAGAGGTTACAGCGCTAAACCACATGACGATACAGTAAGTGAGGTGGAATTTGATTTGTTTTTCTTTGGAGCCAAAGACTTCAGGGTCTGGGATAAGCAAAAGTTATGGCAGGAACTTGCCATAAATGCTGGTCTGCCATCGCAGTTCTAGTCTTCATGGGGTTCCTCAACTTGCATGTGAGCATTAATCTCAAATCTCTTTTTATTCACTTCAAGTCAGTTTACTTTCTTGCAAGAGCATTCCTAACACTGTTGACTCAAAGAAAATATTTTTTAAAAATGACAAATTGGAAAAAAAATGAAGAACACGATTGTACTCCGGTGCAATAGTGGTTAATGGTAAATGACACTCAAATTAGTGTTAAAAAGACAGAAGACAAGAGTGAAGAGGAATTTAAAACTGGCAGCCAGAAGACATCAGAATTAAAATGCACGAAGAATACCTTGGCCTTGACTAATATTCAATTTTGTCTTGTTTCAGTCTGTGTTTTGCTTAATTCATCAAAATCTTCTTCGTAACCATACAAATGCAATAAGATTTATTGTACCTTAGCAAGGGGCCTTCGGGTAAAAATGTTTCAGGGATGTCCATTTCAAATGCCGAGTGTCTGCCCTCTTTATGTGCTTACGTCCTCCAGACAAAGAGCCCTCGGGAGAGCGAGGCAGGTGGCTGCCCTCGGACAAAGAGAGCGGGTGCTGATTTGAAGGTAAGGATTATGGACGTGGTTTCATGTGCGTTTCATTTAAACGGCCTCCCGTGAGGAAGGACGTAATAGAATCGGTGCGGCTTGTGCCTGAGCAGCGTCAGATCAGATCGCTGTAGGAGACTGCCGATATCTGATCTCCAGGTTCGAGCTGCTGCTTTTCTCCGCGCTGATGGCGGATAGGATCGCGACCGAGGACGTGCTCTCCCTCTCTCTCTGCTACCTTCTGCTGCCAAGCGCTTTGATGAAGGGAGGTCGACGGGCTCTGATGAAGTACACCAAGCAGACCCCCCCCCAGGAGAAGCGGCTGAGGGCACGGCACATCCTGAGCACTGTGCGGGCAGCCAGCCAGACGACCTGGAGCGATGCCAGCCCCCTGGAAACGGTGCCCAGAGACAGGCTGTCAGTCAGCTGCAGGGCAGAGCACATCCTACCTCTCTCTACCTTGCTCTTGTCTGTCAGGCTGCTCAAGCACGCGCACACACACACACGCGCACACGTGTGTATGCACACTGACACCTCCACTCTCCGTCTACTGTCATCTGTCTACTATCAATTTCTCACATTTATTTTCTTCTTTAATTGTATCGTCTCAGCTTGTCTACGAAGTCTGCTTGGGGGCAGTACATTTGCCATTCTGCCAGCAGTCTGGAGCTGGTGTTTCAGTTCGCCGCGTTCCATTCTAACGCGCGTCCATGACGTCTGACTCCAGGAGCAGTGCAGTCTAGGAAATGCAGCTTGTAGCTTTATGACAACACACACGAAACTCCCCGTCTGACCCGGAAACGGGTGAAATGCAGCCGTGTTCTTGCGGTGTGCATCAGGAATTTCAATGACCGCTGGCGCAAGCGGCCGTGGACGAACATGAGACTCTGTCAGTCCCTGGCACCTGAACACTGTTACCGGTGCCGACAGATCTGTGGACACTAAATGGGGATCGGCCGGTCTTCACCTTGGGGCTCACCTCCACTCCTCGGGAGGTCCATCCGCGTTATTTACAGCATGCCATAAAGGCGAGCAGCGTTAACGTGTCATTTGCGCTGCCTTTTGTCTGCCTGTAACACTTTGCGCCCCGACTCGGCTTTGCTCAACAGCTGCCCGCCACCCTAATAAGGAAGAAGCCTGCTGAGGCACGCGGCATTTCGTGTACGGCGCCTCCTGCTGCGTGACGTGGGGGAAAACAAAGGAGACCTTTTTTTCTTCCTGCCTCCGAGTGGATCCAGGCCTTTGCTTGCGTCCCAGCTCCTGTTCAGCTCGGGTCACGGATCCGTCCTTCCGTACGGCGGTCACAGTTCACTAAATAACTGATCCCATCCAGTGATTCCCCGCGGGGTTCAGGACATTAGTATTCTGCTCGGGGTCTCTTAGTATAATAGCATTAAAACCAGACTTTGACCCTGTTGTCATGGATGCAGCACGATGCAAAAAAAGGGTTGTGGGGGGGGGGAACAGCAACCAGAAGCGACTCGCTCTTTCCAATACATGCCAGGCGTCGGTGTGCGTCAGTCCCTTGCAGATGCATTTTTTGATGTATTCCCCTACAATTTTGCAGAGGGAGGGGGTCCACTTATGGTCCGATTGCATCCGTACATTTACCATCTGATTACTGCTCACGCGATGCTGCAGTTTAATTTTAGTGTAATACACCTTAGCTAAAACAAGAAGCCGGGCTTCCTCTCTGCGCACTGTGAGAGAGCGACGCAGGCTAATGTATTGTATGCGTCTGTTGTGGCTCCGGGTGGGGGATGGGGGAGTGTGTGTGTGTGCTCAATGTGAGAGGGCAACAGGGTGGCGGGCAGGGTTTGAGCAATCAAACCACCGATCCCTCCCACCCAAGCCCCCCGCTGCTCCTGCCAGCGAAGGAAGGGCGAATTTGATTTTCTCACTTTCGTGCTGCAGAAGGACGAGAGAACAAGAGAGGGAGGGAGGGAGAGAGAGAGGAGATGGTTAGGATGACGCTGGAAATGGTGAGAAGTGAAAAAGACAAAAATGCAGAAAGGTGAAATTATCTGCATACTGGACCAGGCGAAACAGCCCAGACTTGACATGAAGACAGAGGATTACTAGGTGGATCAGGAACTGTCCCGCACCAAGAGGGGAACTTTTTCTCTGTTTAAAAAAAACAAAAAACAAAAAAAACACCACACTGGAAAATTTACTCTACAAAATCAAAACCAAAGAACATTTAAAAGAGAAATCCAAAAAAAGAAAGGTTTTTTTTTCATTTAACACGTGCTGCTCTAACATGACAGAAATGTGGAGATGTGAAGAGACGCTCTTCTCAACAGTAAACGAAGCAGGATTTTTCACTGCATTGGATTTTAAGAAAGCCCAGCCCCCCCCCCACACACACACACACACACACACACACACACACACACACATCTGTGCTGCAAAAGTGTACAGCCTTGAAATATATTGTTAGAATCAATATTGTTATAGCATGAGGTCAATATTGTTGATGGATGGATTGTGTGAAAGACACAAGGATGACAGCTCATCAACTGAAGTGATTTGAGTCAATGACACTGAGCAGGCAAAGAGGAACTCCATAACAACTCTATACATAATCTACTAAAATAACACCTTTAAACATAATCTACTCCATAACACCTCTATAGATTATTTACTCCATAACAGCGCTACATAATCTACTCCCTAACACCTCTATACATAACTTCTTTGGTTAAGAGTTAGTGTTACATCTCATTGCTGCTGTTCTTGTACAGCTTCTCTCAGCTCTGTGCTTTATTGCTGCTTCAAGCATTATCTTCACATGTGGGTATTTCCGGTGTATTTCATTTTTATCATTTATTCGCCTGGCAGATGTCTTTATCTGATGTAGTACACAGAGCTCAGTTTTAATCTTTGTCTCCTTCAACAATCTTCTCTATCTTTAAACTTTAACCCCTCACCATCTCTACCATACACCATCTTCAAATTTGCATTTTCTAGTGAAGTTTGTCTTGAAGGTTACAATTCCCAAACCACGTTCCACCACTCAGAAGTCCATTTCATGGATCAGTGTAGAACTTTCTGCTGTACTTATTGTCTTTTCACTGACAGTTTTATACAAAAATGTAACCCAATGCAGAACTGTCAAAAGCCCACTGAGCTTCCAAAACTATTATCTAGAAATTCTTGACATCAGTATGGCTCTATTATCGTTGCTCTTCCCATATCTGTGTAGATAACTAGAGCTTCTACATTAACACATTGTCAAATGAGTTTCACAAATAGACTGCTAGTCATTAAGATGTAAGTAATACTGCCTAATCCATACTTCTTACATAAGTCCTCAGTCAGTACAGGATCACAGGGAGTTTAGAACCTATTGTAGGAAGTACAAGGCACATGACCGGATGGCAAGCTAATCTATTGTAAGGTACAGAATCACACAGACATGGACATAAATTTAGAAATGTTCATTTGATCAAATTGCACATGTGTGTGTGTGTGTGTGTGTGTCTTTATGAGGGTAGGATATCTGGAATATCCAGAGGAAACCAGCAAGACTTAGGGAGAAGATGCAAACTCCACACATACAAACATATTCAAACCCCAAATGCTGGAGCAGTGAGGCAGCAGTGCTACCCACCGAGTCAGTGTGCCTCTCACACTGCTAAACAAAAATACCTAAAAAAGCTACATAAACAACTTATCAGCATGAGAAATACGCTGTATTTTCTTACAAAGATTCGACATAGGGGGTAAAAAAACTGGAACGTGATCCAAATACGAGCCGTCTACCCGTCCTTGGAAGTCAGCCTCATCCCCCTTCGCGCGCGCGCGCGCGCACACACACACACTCGACCGGCCTCGTCTTCATTCCGCAGAAAGTCCCCCGCCGCGACTCGCTGAGCTCAGCCGGAGCCGTTTACCTCGTGGCTGGATGCGAGACGGGTCCTGCCAGCCTGTCTCTTCGCTCCCACCCGGCGCCAGACGTGGCACGTGGGTGGCGCGCCCCTGCGCACCCGGGTCTTTAAGGGGACCCGCTTTACGCCTGGCGCGCTCGACGTCAACGACGTCGAGCCTCCGCTGCGCCTCAGCCGCACTCGATGAAGCGAAACCGAGCCGGCGAGTGAATGACAGCCAGCGGTTCACGTCGCACGTTTTGTCCCGGCTGATCGGGTGGTGTCCCCTCCATCCTTTCCCTGCTTTTTGTTCTCCAAGCAGTTATTAGCCGTGGTTAATTGTTTCGTAATAACATCATAGTTCGTATAATAAATGATGTAAACACGTCTCCTCACTTGATGATGAACACTAAATGAACTTGGAAGTTCTAGAATCATTAAAGACACTGTATACTACACGTAGCTATACACAAAGCTTTATGTGTATTAGCTAACAAAGTTTTATAATACTTTAGGGTTTTATTTAGGAGAAAATCACAGGATTATAAGTCTTAAAGTATCATGAGTCACCCAATCATGGAAAGATGCATGGAGAGATCACGGGCTGACATGAGCTTCTGGAATGTTCTATTGCTTTGCTTTTCTAATCACCTCAATAATACATGGTAATACATATTGCTGTATGGTTTTATTTTGTATTAATTGAGTTTTGGGGAAGTCCAGTACTAGACTCACCCATTTAAATCCATCAATATATTTTACATTTGTCTTATTTCTTGTTATGGTTTGAGCCTGTTTTTCCCCTAAGGGAATCGTAACAATGATATTAATGGAATTCATAAATGCAGTTTTCCGTCGTATCTTTTGCAAACAGATACCTTTCTGCTCGGTGACGGGAGACAACAACTCGTTGTGGTATCACCACGTTGTTATGTGGGATCCGACAGTGCTTCCTGTTTGACACAGGGGGTTCAAACCACACACGTGCAGATTAGGGTCTCTGGTACATAGACAAACACCGGGTATTCCGGCAGCGCCACGTCAGGTAGCAGCTACATCATGTGTCAGTAAGAGCGTTTGATGTGAAATACTCCAGCCAAATCAGAGGATTCCGATATCCGATCACTGTGCGTGGGAGGCCGGCTGTCCATCCGATGGCTGTCTCCTCTGCAGACTGAGAAAATGGGACCATGAGGTGCTGTGTGTGTGTGAAGAAGGGAGGTTGCTGAAGACGTCAGCTGTCTCGGGCTCAAGGGCAACCAGAACAAAGGAGGTCCTCACCAGCAGTCACCCAAAACTCCACCCCTATGCTGGTGCCATTCAAACATTGCCCCGCACTAGCTCAGAGCAGAAGTTAAAAATAAATAAATAAACTAAATAAATAAAATAAAAATCATGCTCTCATTCAATTCCTGGAAATCAATTTCCTTATATCTGGGTTTATTATCCCTTTAGAAAAAAAAAGGGGCTAGAGGGAGAGTGGTTTGTACCGGGTGCTGGGAACGTGGGGGCTGACAGTCTGAGGCTGCCTTTGTTAATGTTTTCAGCTGTGATGGGGGCGTGGGGGGGGGGGGGGGGGCGGTGAGGGACGGGGCCCCGGATTCGGGGAAGGGGTCGTGTACAACACTGGGTGTCTTCTGGCGC
>JAACJT020000001.1:39038643-39049475 GCA_009936485.2 Gymnarchus niloticus | reverse complement strand
ACTAGACAAACGCAGCAATGGAGTGATGAATCCTGCCAAGATAAGCACAGATACATCTGTGAGACTGACATGCTGGTCACCTAATTACTTTTTAGCTGATAAATGATTTACTTACTGCAAGACATTATCTGATTCTATTTGAATTGAAATGTAATTTAAAAAATCTCCTTTGACAGTGATATAGAAAGACTTGTTGAAATGACCACACCAGTACTCATGCCTGGTATTAACTTCCTACTGCTAACCACCATGTAGCGTTTAAATGTTTCTGGTTTGATGAATTGTAGTTTAGAATGATGTACATAATATTTCATATAACAGTAATATATAGTAACCATTAGTCCATAGTATCAATGCATTGCATTTACATTAGTTCATCTAATAATTTTGATAAATATGTGCATCCTAAAATTACACCCTTGCTTTAAACTCTCATATAAGCATCATACTACATTTTCTCTCACTTGAAATGAAGTTCTGTTGTGTACAATTCTACAGTATTACTGTGTGATAATGAAAAATTAACGTAAAGCACCATGAACATTATGAATCCTCGTTTTTTAATAATTTTGTGCTGTTTAATCAAATTTTTTTGACATTGTATTAACATTTCTCTTTTAATTCCAGTCATTTTCATGATGTGTATGTCTTATCTTAAAAATTAAAATGAGACGAAAAGACAATCTAACTTTTCACTTTTGAGAATATGATCACACTTTAGATTAGAATACCATCCCCAGCCTTAACTTTATGGGAAGTTCTATTCAATTGTATTTATATAGCACCTTTAACAAAGATCATTGTCACAAAGTGCTTTACATAGTTCTGGGCCCAAGGTCCCCAATGAGTAAGCGAAAGGCGACGGTGGCAAGGAAAAACTCCCTCAGGAGGAAGGAACCTTGGGAGGAACCAGACTCAAGGGGGAAGCCCATTCTCCTCTGACCGCCACCAGGCAGGACAAGTTCATTAATACAAAAATGAAAGTTGACTTCCTTTCTCTATGTTGTTCTTTGAAATGTATTGAATGTTTAATTAATGCATAGGCTTAAGTTCCACTGTGACACCTGGTTCCTCAAATGTATACCTACTTCAGTGGCCATTTTATGGACCTTTTGAGGTATAACATCAGTACAGGGCTCACCACTCTGTGGCGGGGTTAATAAACAGAACCCCAGAAACACTGCAACAGTTAATGTATCATTCATTAGGCTTGTTTTCCAAACGTAGTTCGCCGACCACTAGCACTAATGCTAACGCCATAAGAGCCCTGGGTGAACTCTATGGGATCATCAGTGAGCTTCAAACGGCCCACCCTGATGGCTTCTTCATTGTCGCCGGGGACTTCAACAATGCATCGCTGAAGGAAGTATTACCACGGTTCCACCAGCACATTGACTTTGCCACATGCGGGGGAAACTTGTTGGATCTTGTATACACAAACATTCACCGCACGTACAAGGCTGCACCCCTCCCCCACCTGGGACACTCAGACCACATCTCCATCCTCCTGACCCCAGCCTACAGACCCATCCAGAGAAGGATCAGACCGGCCCGCTGTGAGGTGAGAATCTGCGAAGGCGCCATCTCTGCACTACAAGACTGCTTCAGCTGCACAGACTGGGACATGTTCAGGAAAGCTGCCACTTATAGCAGTTCACTGGACCTGGAGGAGTATACAGCCTCAGTGACTGGCTTCATCAGCAAGTGCATTAAGGATGTTACCATCTCCAGAACTGTGACCACATATGCAAGCCACAAACCTGGTTCTCTGCAGAGCTCCGCACCCTGATGAAAATTAGGGATGCTGCCTTCAAGTCCGATGACAGAGAAGCTTATACTACAGCTAGAGCTAATCTTTCCTGAGCTATTAGAGCAGCAAAGCGTGGATATGCAGAGAAGATCAACAGCCACTTCATGGACTCAAAGGACACACGGCACATGTGGCAGGGAATTCAGTCCATCACCGACTGCAGGCCAAAGCCACTGGTCTGCAGCGGTGACCCTTCCCTGCCGGATGTGCTGAATGACTTCTATGCATGTTTTGAGGCACCGAATAGGGAATCTGTGAGGAAGTCTACCACCTCTCCCAACGACCCGGTTCTCCACCTGTCCACTGCTGACATCAGGAGGACTCTGTGCAGAGTCAACCCGAGGAATGCTGCAGGACCTGACAGCATACCTGGTCGTGTTCTCAGGGAATGCGCTAACCAGCTAGCGGATGTCCTCGCAGACATCTTCAATGCATCCCTGAGCATGACAGTAGTACCTGCATGCCTCAAGACAACCAGAATCATCCCCGTGCCCAAGTCATTGACTGTGTCCTGTCTCAACGACTACTGGCCCGTCACGCTCACACCCATTATCATGAAGTGCTTTGAGAGGCTGGTATTGAGGCACATGAAGACACAGCTCCCAGACCATCTGGACCCCCTACAGTTTGCCTACCACTGGAACCGGACCACAGATGATGCTATCTCCACCAGCCTCCACCTCACCCTCTCCCACCTGGACAAAAAGGGCAATTATGTCAGAATGCTGTTCATCAACTTCAGTTCAACATTCAACACAATCATCCCACAGAAGCTGGTAGGGAAACTGGACCTGCTGGGCATAGACACCTCCCTCTGTAACTGGATCCTGGACTTCCTGACTGACAGACCTCAGTCTGTCTCCATAGGAAACCACGCCTCCAGGGTCCTAAGACTGAGCACAGGTGCCCCCCAGGGCTGTGTGCTCCGCCCTCTGCTGTTTACTCTGCTGACACACAACTGTGCTGCACAGCACAGCTCCAACCACATCATCAAGTTTGCAGATGACACAAAAGTAGTAGGGCTCATCAGCAACAACGACGAGTCTGCATACAGAGTGGAAGTCAAACACCTGGTGGACTGGTGTCAGGACAACAACCTGTCTCTGAATGGCGACAAGACAAAGGAGATGGTTGTTGACTTCAGGAAGACCCCTGCTGCCCACTCTCCTCTGAACATCAACGGCTCCACTGTTGAGACAGTCAGCAGTGTGAAGTTCCTGGGAGTGCACATGGCAGATGCCCTCTCCTGGACCCTGAACACCACTGCTATCACCAAGAAAGCTCAGCAGCATCTCCACTTCCTGCGAAGGCTAAAGAAAGCCAGTCTCCCCCTCCCATCCTCACCACCTGGTTCGGGAATTGTACCACCGCTGACCGCAAGTCCCTGCAACGGATAGTGAGGACAGTGGAGAGAATCATCAGGTCTCCCCTTCAATCCATCTGTGAACTGTACAGGGAACACGTCATCCGCTGTGCCAGCAGCATGGTGGCGGACCCCACCCACCCATCCCACGGACTGTTCACCCCCCTCCCATCTGGCAGAAGGTTCCGGAGCATCAGAACCGTCACTGCCCGGCATTGTAACAGCTTCTTCCCCCAGGCAGTCAGGCTCCTCAACACCCTGCCAGCACCTACGGCCCGTCTGCCCCCCCTCAGTGACTAACCCCACCAAAGTCAATCCCTAATCTCCCACTCCCCCCACCCAACAACCACCAGTCTACCTCCAATGTTGCTGCTGCCTTCTGTTGTCTTTACATTATTTCCTGTGCCACTTCCCTAACTGTTTTGCACACTTCCCCTTGTGCGTATTTGCATTGTCCTAGTGTTTTGCAACCAACAACCCCCCAACTGCCTCCAAATGTTTTTTTGCTGCTATTTTGTGTTGTAAATGTTATGTGCACTCCCTTATTTGTCTTACACTTTCCCTTGTGTAAAAGCCCTAATGTTGCCCTAGCGTTTTTGCACAATAACTTGATACTTGCACAAGCACAGTCACTTTTCACTTCTGCACTCCTTACCATTTTTCTTTTGAGATGCTATATATATAGCCTACATTTCTTATATAGAGCCTATACTTGTAGAGTTTTTTATCCATTTATATGTAGCACCATGGGGACCTAAGGGAAACGGTATTTCATTGCACTATATACTGTACATGTATATGGATGTAGTGACAATAAAGGTCTCTTGACTCTCTTGACTCTTGAGTCTTTTCACGTGGACATGAAGGGCACAGTAGTCTTTCATGGCTCAACATCAGCCAAGTTCAACACCCGCAGCAGAGTGAAACAGGGCTGCATCCTTGTGCCGACATATTTGTAATCTTCTTCACTGCTCTGGTGAGACACACTTCTGTATCTGCCACTGAAGGCATATACCTCTGGACCAGGGCAGATGGAAAGCTCTTCAACCTCTCCAGACTAAGAGCTAAGTCCAAAGTTCAGCTGAAATGTCTGTGGGACATCCTCTTCGCTGATGACACAGCAGTCACCAATCACTCGGGTGAAGACCTTCAGCAGCTTATGAGATGCCTCAGCAATGTTTGCCGAAACTTCGGACTCACTATCAGTCTGAAGAAAACTGAGGTCATGGTACAGGATGTGGATATCCCACCTGACATCAGAATATCTGACTACGATCTGGACGTTGTCCATGACTTTGTGTACCTAGGATCAACAATCTCTGATTCTCTCTCTCGATACCGAGCTCAACAAACGCATTGGAAAGGCGGCTACCACCATTTCGAGGCTGACAAGGAGAGTATGGACCAACAGCAAGTTGACAGAGCACACCAAGATTCAGGTCTACAGAGCTTGCTTTGTGAGTACCCTCCTGTACGGCAGCGAGGCCTGGACGCTGTGTACCCAACAGGAACGAAAGCTGCCACGTGTGCTGCCTCTGATGCATATTGAACATCACGTGGCAGGACAAAGTGCCAAACATCACCTTCCTGAAGAGAGCAGGAATCCCTAGCATGTATATCCTGCTGAAACAGAGACGCATGCGCAGGCTCGGCCAGGTAGTATGAATGGACGATGGCCGGATTCCCAAGGATCTCCTCTGTGGAGATCTGGCACAGGGAAAACATCCCACTGGCAGACCCCAACTATGGTATAAAGATGTCTGCAAGAGGGATTTGAAGGTTTTGGGCATCAATCTGAACACCTGGGAAGCTGTAGCCTTAAAACAATCAGCTTGGAGACAGACAGTGCAGAAAGGTATCACCGAGTTTGAAGAGACATTTGTCCAGCAGTCCGAGGCAAAGAGGCTCAGGAGAAAGACCCAACGACAGTCTGACAGACCAGCGTCTGACTACACTTGTGCTCATTGTGGGACATACTGTCATTCCTGCATAGGCCTGTCCAGCCACTTCTGACGCTACACCAGAACAAGAATCACCATCCAGAGCGCACTTCCATAGTCTTCCAAGACTGACGGATGCCTACTATATTTTGTTTGCAAGGTAACATTTTGAATAAGAAGTTGCCGGAGAATTCAACCTGGGTTAGAGGCTGGTTGGAACTTCCTCAGTATCTGATGTTCAAAACTTCACCTGCTCCTGCCTCTGGCTCTTTAAATCCACTTCTCCATATTCCCCTGATATGACTCAGGTCCTCTGATTAAAAATATACTTTCAGGGACGTAAACAACAGCATAATTCTCAAGGCCCACATCATCTTAAAGATGTAATTCTGGATGATGGAGGACATTCTGAGGGGAGATAAAAAGTCCAGTTATTGGACCTCTGATTGAGGGCACTTATAAATTAGTATACCATCAATCTTTATTTATATATCACTGTTGCAACCACAGGGTTTGCAAAGTGCTTTACAGACATTTTAAAAAGAAGAATAAACAAGAATTTAGAAAGAAATAAAAAAAAGATTAAAGTAAACATGAAAGAGATTAACATTAAAAAGTAAAAAGTAAACAGAAGGAATAATAAAACACATAAATCAAATAACTCGTCATAAGTTATTAAACGCAATGGTAAACAAATGTGTTTTCAGCCTAGTTTTAAAAGTACTAAGACATATAGTAGCTCTCAGGTTTCCGTGGAAAGAGTTCCAGAGTTTGGGACCATAGTAACTAAAAGCTGCCTCCTCCCTACTCAGCCAGATATTGGGAGTGACCAATAAATTACTGTGGCATGATCTAAGTGATCTACCTTGGGCATACAGTACCTTATGATCATGTCACTGAGGTAGGGTGGGGTAAGACCATGTAACATTTAAAAACTAATAAAAGAACTAAGAGATACAATCGTAAGAGATACAGGAAGCCAGTGAAGGACTTTTAGAATAGGTCAAATATGATCTCAACGACTGGTATCGTTAGCACTCAAGCAGCGGCGTTTTGGAGCCGTTGTAAATTTGTAATAGATTTCTTAGGTAGGCCAGCTAACAGTGCGTTACAGTAATCTATTCTACTTGAAAAAAAACATGTATTAGTTCTTCACAGACAACAAATGACAGTATACCCCAGACTTTGGTGATATTACAGAGGTGATAGTATTCAGTTCTGCAGACGTTTCTTATATGGCTATCAAAGCTAAGATCGCCATTGAAAAGGACTCCCAGTTTCCTGACTTGTTGTTTGGACTTCAGAGACATTGATACACCAGTATTTCTTTCTTCTGTATTTCATTCCCAATAGCAAGCATCTCTGTTTTCTCCTTATTTAGTTCCAAAACGTTTTGAGACATCCAAGAGTTTATGTCATCAATGCATTTAACTAAGGAGCAGCTAGACCCAAGAGCAGCAGGAGCTAAGGACAGATATAACTGTATGTCATCTGCATACTGATGGAAGCTGATTTTATATTTATTTATTATAATTGACAGTGGTAGCATGTATAGATTGAATAATATAGGGCCTAAAATTGAGTCTTGGGGAACCCTGCACATGATAGTTTGATGCTTTGAGACAGGGGAGCCAAGTGCAACACAATATTCACACAAGGTGCCCCACAAGGTTGTGTCCTGAGTCCACTGCTGTACTCCCTCTACACAAATGACTGTGTGGCCATCCACAGTTCAAACCACATCATCAAGTTTGCAGATGGCACAGTAGTACTGGGCCTCATCTCCAATAATGACAAGAAGGTCTTGATTGATGAGCAGTGTTGGTGTCAGTACTCAAAAAAGTAACGTATCACACATTACTCATTACTTTTTAAAAAAGCAATGCATTACTTTACTTAATTACTCCCTGTGGAAAGTAATTAGTTACACTACTCATTACATTACACTGTCATTAGTTTGCAATGATGCACTGTTTTATTTAATTGCCAGTTACTAATTGCCTATGCTATTAAACCTTACATATACCCACATATCAGCATCCCAGTTTTAATAAGGATGACATTTAGAAATTCTTTAAGTAAAGAAAGGCAACAGAAGAGTTGCAGAGCAGGTGAAAACCAGTCAAAAGAGCACTTATTTCATGCCTTTCAAACAGGCTAGTCAAGGCAGCACTGACAGCAGGCTATAAGCCACAAAATAAAACTATATCAATATATAAAATAATAAAAGAAGTTGGGCTTTGTAACACCACTTAGTGTAAATATAAATTGTCCCAAAGTAAAATATTTATATATTTTATATAATATATAAAATATAGAAATAAATAAATAAAATATTTATTGTCATTAACACAGCACATATGTAAATGAAAAGAGAGTTACGGCTTCACCAGGACATGCGAACATGCGGGACATAGGGGTACGGGGGAGGTGGAGGGAATATATGTAAATTAAACATACATTACATACATTGTACATAAATTATACATTCATACATAAATTATGCATTCATAGAATACAGATATGCATATCAACATGTACATGTTTCCGTAGATGAGGTAGTGTCTAACGGAGGTACTAAAACTGTGCTGAACAGTGGCATTGTAAACATAATACAGTAAACATAAACATAACACAAAAAATATTAAACATAATACAGCAGTGCAAAGACAAGTGACATTAAAGTGCAGAGATAAAAGTGTGCAAATGGCATGGTAGCATATGGCTGAGGGGGGGTGTGGGTAAGTATGTGCGAGTGAGAAGAGATCAGCATTTAGTGGGTAGACAGTTCAGATGGTTCACAGCTTGAGGGAAGAAGCTGTTCCTGAGCCTGGAAGTATGGGCACTGAGACTCCTGTAGCACCTCCCAGAGGGCAGGAGGGAGAACAGACCGTGGTTGGGGTGGGTAGGGTCTCTGCTGATGCTGAGACCTCTATGTAGACACTATTTGTGATAGATGTCTTTTATAATAGGGAGCTGGGTACTGGTGATGTGCTGAGCCGTCTTGACGACTCCCTGCAGGGCCTTCTGATCAGCAGATGTGCAGTTACCGTTCCACACTGAGATGCAGCTGGTTAGGATGCTTTCAATAGTGCACCAGTAGAAAGTGGAGAGGATCTGGGGAGATAGGCATGTACGCAACCTCCTCAGGAAATGCAGACGTTGTTGTGCTTTCATCACAAAGAAGTGGATGTTAGTGTTTCAGGAGAGGTCCTCTCTGATGTGTACTCCAAGAAATTTAAAGCTGGGTACACACTCCACTTCGACCCTGTTGATATATATAGTGGGATGGCAGCAGCTTTTTGACTTCCTAAAGTCTATAATCAGCTCCTTCGTCTTCTGCACATTCAGGATGAGATTGTTGGAGGCACACCATGTTGTGAGGTGCTGGATCTCATCCCTGTAGGCTGTTTCATCATTGTTTGCAATTTGGCCTACAATTGTGGTATCGTCTGCAAATTTTATTATTGCATTTGAGTGATGAATTGGTAGGCAGGCATGGGTAAAAAGGGAGTAGAGGAAGGGGCTCAGGACACAGCCTTCAGGGGCACCCGTGCTGAGGGTCATGGTGGAAGCGGTGAGATTGCCTAGCCTAACTGATTGAGGTCTGTTGGTTAGGAAGTCCAGGGTCCAGTTACGGAGGGAGGGGCTAAGGTCAAGTGAGAGGAGTTTAGTCATTAGCTTGGAGGGGATGATAGTGTTAATGGTGGAACTGTAATCAATGAACAGCATCCAGATGTAACTGTTTTTATGTTCCAGGTGGGTCAGGGCAGAGTGCAGGGTAGTGCCAATGGCAGCCTCTGTAGATCTTTTGGGACGGTAGGCAAACTGATGTGGGTTGAGTGTGGGGGGAATGATATCTTTGATGTGGGCCAGGGCCAGTCTCTCAAAGCACTTCATGGCAATTGGAGTGAGTGCTATGGGTCGGTAGTCATTCAGGCATGTGGGTGATTGTTTCCTGGAGACAGAGATAATAGAGGAAGTTTTAAGGCAAGTGGGGACTGTGGACTGGAACAGAAACAGGTTAAAAATTGAGGTGAAGACCTCAGCCAGCTGGTCAGAGCATTCCTGGAGGACCCGTCCTGGTATGCCATCTGGGCCAGCAGCCTTCTGTGTACTCACTCTGCGAAGTGGTCCTCTGACCTCAGCAGTGGTCAGATAGGGTACCAGGACTCTTCGGTGGGTGGTGATCCTGGTGACTGGGTCGGTATTGTTGAAGTGGGCATAGAAAAGATTTAGTTTGTCTGGAAGGGAAGTATTGTGGACAGTGGAGCCGGAATTGGAGCTTTTGAAATCCGTGATGGTCTGGATTCCTTGCCACATGCGTCTGGGGTCAGAGATGTTGTGGATGTGGTCTTCAATTCGTAGGGAGTAATAGTGTTTAGCAGATCTGATACCCTTTTTGAGGCAGTGGAAAAGGGCACTGAGACTGTCACAACAAAAAAATCCATCCGCACTTTTCCAAATCACAAACCCTGAATGACCGGCGAGGTCCAACAGCTACTAAAAGCCCGGATATAAGAGAGCACAGCAGATGTATATTCATTAATGTCTGTGTCTAAGCCATGGGAAATTGAACATGCAAAAATACTCCAGTCAGTATTGTCAAAACAATCCTGGAGTTCAGAGACAGCACCCTCTGGCCAGACAGTGACTGTCTTTACTGCTGGCTTGACCCGTTTTAGTATCTGGGAGGATGTACACAATGGCGATGGTAATGCCTGTGAACTCCTTAGGTAGATAAAAGTGTCTGCACTGAACTATAAGGAGCTCAAGATCGGCAGAGCAATACCTTTCCATAATCTTCAAATTGTTGCACCAAGAGCCATTGACATAAATACACAAACCTCCTCCATGGGTCTTGCCGGCATCAGCTGTTCTGTCAGCCCGGAAGGCTGTGCGGTCCGCTAGCTCAATAGCCGAGTCTGCAATATTGTTATTAAGCTAGGTCTGCGTAAAAATTAGCAGACAACAGTTTTCCAGCCTTTTCTGAGAGGATTGCTTGAGTTTTATCTCGTCCATGTTGTTTGCCAGCGAACGTATATTAGCCATGAAGATACTAGGGAGGGAAAGTTTGTAGGGATCACTACCTAGCCTAGCATTTAGCCCAGCCCACTTCCCCCTCTTTTGTTTACGTTCCCGACGGGGGTAGCCCTTTCACTGCGAGACTGGTGAGTGGAGAATGTCGATGGGGAAATTGTCTGTGGTTGTAGTAGGGAGAGTGTAATCCAATCTGAGATTTAATAGGTCCTGATGGCTGTAAAAAAGGTTGCCATTGACTGAGCTTATAAATAAACTTGAAACTAACATAAGAACAAAGAAAACAAAGTAAACACTGCAGTGTTCCAGGAGCCATAAAAGCAGCTGCACCCTGCACACCGCCATCTTGTCACATCTTGTCAACATGCCAAACACAATGAATAAACTCAATAAAGTTGCTTATTTATCAGTAAACCAGTGGTTATATCTCTTGAGGAGTCTCTCAAATCATTTGTCAGACAATCTATTTCTCCTTGGAGTTAACACTAGATTGCCCAGACTGAAAAGCCCTTCCACTGTTGCACTAGATGGCGGCGATGTGTTGAATTTCAGCTATATAGCCTTTATTGTAGGGAACTGGTTCAGGACCTCCATCTCTGACTCAGATTTCAAATATTCCATGACTTTAGTGTCATAATTAAAACAATCTGTTTCATCATCAAAAGTGAAGAATTCATTT
>JAACJT020000001.1:39003032-39038543 GCA_009936485.2 Gymnarchus niloticus | reverse complement strand
CTCTCTCACACACACACACACACACACACACACACACACACACACACACACACACACACACACACACACACACACATGCAATGTCCTGTGTATGATGAGGGGCTAACTGGTTCACCCCCCCTTAGAACCAGGCTGAGGCACACTACAGAGGCAGCAAACATGCCAAGAAGCTGAAGGCACAGGAGACTGCTAAAGGCACACTCAGAATGGGCGGGGCCATAGTCACTCCAGTTCCAGGTGAGGAGCTGCCCCCCCAGGCCTGCATGCTTTGTGTTGGCTTTCACATGCTCTCTTCTGCTGCTGCCCTGGACACTATCCACTGGAGTGTGATCATTCATTTGAAGTGGGCCTTATTCCACGGTGTTCATCTGTGGTGATACACAGATCCAGCTGTTTTGGTGTGCTTCTCACTTTCATGGAGCTGTTTCTATGTATCCTACACAGTCATCTAGCTGTTTGGGATTGCCCAACACACTAATACAGTTGTTTTGTGGGTATGACACACCCATTCAGCTGTTATGATGTATTTCACACACATCCAGATGTTTGTGTTCTACACAGGCATCCTGTTGTGGTTACATGCAGCCTTGGTAGGGTTTCTGTAGATGTGTTTCTGGATGTTGATAACTGGTTCATAACTTACTGTACCTCCAGTCTTCCTTAGATAGAGCTTTATTGCAGCGTCTACTGTGATGTCACAGATTAGGCCCGATTCACTTACACTGCTGTCCATCTGACTGTCATACCTCATTGTAGTTTCATATTGTATTAATGAAGCTGTCCTACTGGTGCTGGCCAGAGGAGGGTGGGCTTCCCCCTTGAGACTGGTTCATCCAAGGTTTCTTCCACCTGAGGGAGTTTTTCCTTGCCACTGTTGCCCTTGGTTTACTCTCGGGGACCTTGGGCCAGGGACTATGTAAAGTGCTTTGTGACAAGGCTCTTTATTAAAGCGAGGATCTGGCTTTGTGCTGGTACACGCACCCCTCTGCTGGGTCTGCTCTAACTGTTCTCACCAACATTAGGCCCAGAAAACCAAGGATCTTCTAATCATTTACTCTAGGGCCTTTAGAGGTTTATGAAGCTCAATGCATTTATCTGATGTTTTCGAAAGAAGTTCACTCAGCTCTGAGTTTGAGAAAGGTGTGGTGGTCCTGTTTGTCAGATGGATGCTATTGGAAAGGGGTCAGCCTGAACCTGTACTCTAAAGGAAGCCAGACCCAGACAAACCCCACAGAATTTTATCTGTTATCACTCATTCTGAACAATTTATATTACTTTCTGGGTTGCATACCAAGTTCGGGGTGGAACTATGTTACAAGATTGAGCTGATTCATCAAATGATATTGTATGCTCGAAATTTTGCCCAAGGATATAGCATGTTTATATCATGAAGATGCAAACTGCTGCCTGACTGCTAGAGAGGACACACATTAGCCAAGCGAGAAATCATGATAGGACTACACATTACATTCTGGGACCTGGGTCAGTGTCCCTGTCAGTCAGCGCGATGGTTAAAGATGCTTTTTGCCAGGTGGTTGAAAAATGTTCAAATGCCAGAATAACTTGAAGTCACTCAAGTTACAAGTGGTAAAATTAAGATTTGGAAAATCTAGCAGTCATTCCTCACACTGACCACCAGGTGGTGGTATCCCTTCTCACCCGCCAGAAAGGACAATGGCATCTCCGGTTGCTCCAAAATCAACCGCTCATACAGCAGGGCTTGTTCGTGTTGCTATGGCAGCAACACCCTCATGCTGCAAGGACCCATCAGAGCCAAATTCAGGAAGCCTCCCCACGGAGATGACAAGTTTGTGGGTCACACCCACAATTGTGCTGACTCCTGAGTCAGAGGAGGAGAAGGCTAAGAAGCTACTGTACTGCTCACTGTGCAAAGTGGCCGTGAACTCACTGTCCCAGCTGGAGGCACACAACACAGGTGTGTAAACCCCACCCTCAGCCAGGACAGTAGATTTACCATCCTAAAGTTTACCCTCAGACAGGACAGTGGATTTAACATCCTAAACCACACCCACCCCAGTACTGTAAACAGCATCCTCAAACAGGACAATGGAATAACTCTCCTAAATTCCACCCAACCAAGGACTGTAGACACCACCCTCAGACTGGAGACCTAGTCTGGTCCCCAATACATGGACTGTTTTTGTAGGCATTCGTGTTCATCAACACAATGCCTCAAATGTTGAGTCCAGTGGAATGTGGTGCAAAAGTCAAAGTTTGTTTTGCTACTGAAGGTTCAAAGCACAAGACAATGCTGGAGGCCCGGAACGGGGCAGGACCAATCAGGGCTTACCCCAGACCTGGGTCCAAGGTCAAGCTCCAGGCCACCATAGTGAAAGGGTCAGATTTGCAGAACAAGATGTTCCACTGCGAGATCTGCGATGTCCATGTGAACTCAGACATTCAACTCAAGCAGGTAAGTCATGTCATATGGGCACACAGGATTGTTGGAGTCAAGCTGTCACCATAGAATCTCTTCTTCAGCCAAAGATGAAGCTGAAACAGATGGCTGTGGGTTTAATGGAGCCAAAAGGCTCATGGGACATGTGGGTCATAAATCCTGCTTTAATATGTCTTCTAGCACATCTCCAGCAGGCGACACAAAGACCGGGTTGCTGGCAAACCCATGAAGCCAAAATACAGCCCCTACCTCAGGCAACAACGCAGCGGCACCACGACAGTAAGGCTGCATTCATCTTCCAGTAGCACATCTTTTGAAGTCTACTGGTGTCTTTTCCTACAATAGCATGCCTTTCATAGCCTACTGTCTCATTTCCTCCAATATCACTCCTTTCTAAGCCTGCCAATCCCATTTTTTATCCAGTTTCATACCCATCTCAGCCTGTCAGTCTCATTTCCTCCAACTGCATTCCGTTCTCAGCTGTCAGTCACCTCTCCTGCAATTACCTCCTACTGATTACCTTTTCATGGTTATTTTTTCCTGTATTTATTGTTATATGGTAAGATGTTTGAAAGAAGCTTTACATTTCTGACTAAATTTTGCCCAGATTGTTTGGTGTTGATCAACTGGCCCTGCCTCCACAGGGCAAGATGGCTTTCCAGAAGGAGCTGGTGAAGTCTCTGTCCCCTGCATTTGTGTCCAGCCCATTCTTTCCAGTGCCACTGATGGTCCAGCCGGCCACCTCGCTCTTCCAGACAGCTGCACTGCCAGCTCCCTTCCTATACCCACCTCCCAGATCCATCCTGTTTACCCCATACTGATCACGACGACCATACTGAAGCAGCGAGGGGGCAAGGACGTAAAGATGGGAGGGTGCAACCCGACTCCACCCCCAGGCACCATGGTGCCCTGTGCTGGATGTAGAAGGGAGTCTTAGAAAATGGTGCACTTGCAAATCGACTTCCTGCTTCACCAAGGGGCTCACATGGAGCCGGACATCTGAAATGGACAGGAAGAATAGTGATCACGACACTTTGACTTGAAAATAGCTAGGTTCTCCTTGCGGATGGTGCCTAGAGGTTCCTGGCTTCCTGCATCTCCTTGTATATAGGGATCTAATCCAGCTGAGGCTCCCTGTTGCCCAGGTTCCACCCAACTGCTGAAACATCAGTCCGTCTCGCGTTTACCATCTCCTTGTCTGCTAACCTATGTTCTCTGTCTCTGCTGAGGGGAAAGGGAGATTGTTTCCAGTCAAATTTATGCTTTACAGGCACACAGTGGCAAAACTGAAGAGCCAACTGTTACTCCCTTTTTTCCTCAGGAGAAACATGCAGGGCCACATTGATCTTGCTTGTTCTGAAGCAGGCATCTGAAGAGTTCTTCATGGCCTTGTCAGAGCTCTGTCAATTACTTAGTTGTCTTATTGAGCAGTCTACCATACCAATAATGTATATAGTGTTCATTGTTATATTCCCCATTCTACTTAATGTTTACGCTGAAAGTCAGAATACTCTATGTATTGTTTATGGGGGGGGGGCATAGTACTTAAACACATTTATTTGTATTTTGAATATATCTGAAAGCAATACAAACTGGAACTGTTTTGCAGTGTTTCATTGGACTCTAGAGTGTTTGTTTAGTTCATAGTATATAGGTGATTAAACTGTATATTAGATCCATAATGTTACAGTTAAATAATATGTTTAAATTTGGTCATGTCATACATAGGGGAAGAGGTTTCATTGTTGGGGAGGAACCAAATGTAACAAACACACACACACACACACACACACACACACACGCACACACACTGAGCAAAGCAATGGTTTGAAATGATGTAGCCTTACTTGGCAGTCCTTTTGAATCGGGATGGTGTAACTGTTCAGAGGAGCAGCTTTATTCCCTTTAAATGTAGAATTTCCCCAACTGGGTACATGTCAATACTCCTCTCTTCTGGTTGTACAATCAAACTCCTGCTTTTGGCACTTTGAGTAAAAGGATATTCTGGGTAATGTCACCTTCGTCATGTCATTTTATGGACTTTCCCAGTTGCTTGACTACTTCAGTATGAACCTTATTACTGGTTTCATATTCTAGTTTATACCTTCAAATGACTTGGCAAACCTTAATGAAACCATAACGTTCGCAGTGCGAACCCAAAGTACTCATGCAGGCTTTGGACAGTCAGTCTTCCTTTTGGGAGACCTCAGCTAACACCTAGCATTTCATTAGTGTGAGTGGAGCTGGGACTGCCCTACTGTGTAACCACTTAGTGTCTGCAGCCAAGATTATCTGCAATTGAAAAAACACAATTATTCACTGTTGGGCTGAAGTACAATTTCTTCACCAAATATGTATAATTTTGCTTTTCAAGGACTATGCTCAGTGGAAGAATTTAGGAATTAACAACTCTAAAATCTCTGCATGTACACAAGTAAAAATAATTTTAAAAACCTGTTAAAGAAACAATATTCATCTTGCCAAAGCAGAATGAAAAGGAATCTTTAAACAAAATATGTGGTTAGCATCTGTTTGAATCAGGTTCTGCACATCTGGTGCTCTAAAAAATCCTCTTTTACTAGGTACAAACACAGATGAGCTATAACATTACAACCACCCCATAATAGAACAATTAGCTCATCCCTGCAGCCAGATAAAGGTACTAATGAGAAAAGAGATATAAAAGGACAGGTGGGGGCAACGGTCCTACTGATGGCTGCAGGTTACTTGTCCATCGTGGTGAATCAGGTCCATCCCTTCATGATGAGTGTCTGCCTCAATGGCTTGGGTTAGTCCTAGCGGAATAATTCCCCTTGCTGTGCTGCTAGGAGTTTACATAAATGGTTCGAAAAGCAGGACAGTGACTTTAGTCTTCTATCCTGGCTGCTGTGTTCACCAGATGTCAATACTATTGAACATCTGTGGAATTAAATTGATTAACAGGTTCAATGTTTGGAACTACCAAGGACTCCTGATGCTGTATGGGAAGCTCTGATGTTGGTATGGTACAGCATCCCTGTGGAAACATTCAGAGGCCTCATAGAATCAATGCCTTGTCACATAGATGGACTATTGTCAGTAGGTAGGGTGTTAATACCACCTACTAAGGGTGCTGTATATTTCAACTTTTATAAGCTGATGCCACTGTGATGCTCCTCAAACCACTCACACCTAGCGATATAACAAAAGGAATTATCCCCGCCTTGTGCCCTATGATCAGGATAAGCAGTTGGAAGATGGATGCATTTATACTGTCTGTTGGCCGTGTGAAAACTGAAAGTGCAGTAGGTATGGGAGTGTGTTGGGCTCCCAGAGTACTTTACTCCGCCCTGCTTCTCCGAGTCCTGCTTTGACCTAAGGTGCTGGCCTCTCCGTTTTTGGTCTGGCTATAAGCTCTGGTATTCCAACAATGTTAGTATTCCAAAGGACAGGAAATTCAGTACTTGTATGAATCAGGGTGTCCTCTGCATGCATCCTATGCTGCTAGGGGTAGGCTTCAGGCCCCATTGTGACCTTTCCCAGCACAAGTGGGAGGCTGATCACTCAGCTCTTACCTATGTATCTACCTACCATGTGTCTGCTTTTCAAGTTAAATCTTTCACTGTCCACCCCTGCTTTAATTTCCATTACTATTTTGGGAACATTAAGTCACATGCTGTTTATTTTATGAGCTTTCAGCGTAGTATTGAGAGCAGCCCGCTCAAAAGCTTTGATGAAATATGGTTTGTAGAGATTGTCATAACATTGTCAAACAAAGTATCCTTAGCCAATATACCATGTACTGCTGCTGATTAACACGCAGCGCTTGGCAGGTGAATGATAGGCACAGAAACAAATATTTGTCATTTATGTGACGTGAACAACATTACCAACTTGGATAAACAGGTATACCTAGTGGTGTTTTTTGGTATTGTTCAATTAAATTTTTTTTTAAATGGCATTCACCGAGATGCATACATATTAATATCTGGATTGAGGTGGCATAGTGGATCAGAGGGTAGCACTGTTGCCTCACATTTCCAGTGGTGGAGTTTGAATCCCATCTCTGTGTGTATGTGTGTGTGCATGCATGTGTGAGAGAGAGTTTGCATGTTCTTTCCGTCTAATGCGGGTTTCCTCCTGCAGTCCAAAGACGTGGTTAGACTAATTGGGATCTCTTGTGTGTATTTGTGTGTAAGTGCCCTGCAAAAGATAGACATTCTGTCCAAAGTGTACCACAGCCTTTTGCCCTGTGCTGCAGGGAATAGGTTCCAAGCACCTGTGTGACCATGACTAGCATAAGCAGTTAGAAGATGGATTGATGTTAAGATGAGTTGTTTCTGTTGGTTGGGTAGTTGAATCTCTTTTTTCAGTGCTCTTAAATGCAAGTGATGGCCTGCACTGTAGCAGGATGGGGGGACTCAGTTCTTCAGTACACATATTTTTATTTAAACTGATCACTGTTGTATAACCATGTGGCAAAAATAGCACATTATAATGTGAACATCCTCCCAGACTCAGCTTTAGGCAGAAGAGGTCTGATCTTTAACCAGATGCCTTGAAGCTGTGAGATGGATGTGGAGACTGAAGAGAACCTTGGAAAAGGCAGTGGAAGGAGGTGGAGTTTCTTGATTTCAGTACCCTGTGATGCAAGGTGTTTGATAGTGGGAGGGGTGTAGTGGAGATGGAGAGAACTGCGCAGGCAAAGTGTCAATCGGGCACTAGAAACTCCGAGGCATTTTGGTGTGTTTTTGTAGGCAGCATGTTGTGACAGGAAGACAGATGGCTCATCTGTCACCAAACGTGGTCACCTTCTGCCCTCTTGAGGTTGGACTGTGTAAAACCAGCAGACAGAAAACAAAATAAAATATTGCCAGAGAGAGTGTGCATCCCTAAAACAAACATGAGTTCATACTGAGGAATCTCCCCAGTGTTTTTGGGATACACTCACCAATCAAAGATTCAAGACAAAAATGACTGAAAACGTCCTTCAAATTTTATGTTTTGATTTTTCGTCTTTTATTTGATTGTATGAAAGTGATCTCTCCCAAATAATCCTCGTTTTTTAAAAAATGTTAAGATTTGTTTGCAGCTTCACAATGGGTTATGTCCAAAGGAGACCCTCAGCTCCATGTTCCCTCTTTATTTGGTAGACCCTCCTATACCAGTGGCTAGCAGCCCCTTACAATGCAGTAATCTGTCAGGAATCTGTTACCAGAATGATGTTTAAGTTCGTCCCATAAACTGCATTGTGACCTTGAAAAGTTCAGTTGCTCCTCATGTCCTTTCTTTTTAATAGTTTTATTTGCAGGGGGAGTTCGACCTCTAGGCTGGCGGAGAAGCTTTCTGTTTTTGTTTGGTTGGTGATGACATCTTTCTGTAACTTTAATATGCACTTACAATATTTGGAGTTTAATACATTTGTTTATTTCTTAGGAAAAAAATATGTAGAATAGGTTAACCTCCTATTTTTTTGGTAAAGCCATTTGTTTTTAGTGTTTTCACTTCATTTGATTGTGGCCTCATCGCTGTTATGTGCAACCCTGTTTAACTGAGCATCGCATGGATTTTTTAGCTGCACTTTTTCAGGCACGTAGTTTTAAAATAAAATTTAAAAAAATCTCTCTAATGTTCCAACTCTCATTTTGCTGCCTGTTGATAAAGAAGTTCCCTCTGAGTGAGACTAGGGGTGCCATGTCTCAGTCCCTGTGCGCTGAACAAGGGCCTGAAGGTTTCCATCTCAGATGTTCATAGTCCAGCTGAATTCTATTGCTTTGGCTTTCAGAGCGGTCATGGTGGTGGAGAACATGGACTGGAAGCAGGTCCATAGTCATGTTGACATTTCAGTGGAGTGCCAGATGCTAGCTTCTCAGTTATTTACAGCAGCAAACTCAGATTGTTTAGCTAGGTAGGCGGGGAGTTGTTAGATAACAAATGTGTTCTTGACTGCTTTTGGCACGTTCTCAGATAGCAAGGCAAAAATAGCACGTTCTGATAGCACGCTCACTCCGACAGATGGCATCAGCTGTCTTCAGGTCATATCAGTGTTCCGTTGTCTCCATTGCAACAGTAATTGTCATTCTAAGTTGGCATTAAACCAAAAGAAACAATGTGTTATAAATAAGAACTTGTAATCTGTGTTTGTTAACAGTTTTGAAAGTCAGTTAAATGCATGAACAGTCACCTTAGCTTATACTGTTATCTGGCAATGAATGTTCATGAGAATATTATAGCAGAATTTCATACAGCTGACTGAAAATGTTTGTGATTGAAAAATAACATGGGAAGCTTTCTTCACTTTTGTTCAGGTCCTGCTAACACATTGCTGTGATACTTGTTAAGTTTAAGCTTAGGGAGAAGGCATTTCTGAGTAATTGTCCATTAGGTCTGTATGCCAACTGTTGTAGCCATAAAACAGGCAGCACTTTAGGCTGCCTGTTTTATGTGGGCTTTTCTCTAGAGGGGGAGCATTGTGTGCTTTCTCAGCTGCTCCTCTGGTAGGACAGCTGCCACCTCACTCGGCAGGATGTGTAAACTGCCATGAAGTTACTGCAGGCAACAGTGCAGACTGCTGGGACCCTGGAGCACTGTGTGTGATCTCAGGTTTGAGGCCTTGCAGTCCAGCATGGAACTGTGACTCTCGACCTCTCTCTCTGCTCAAATGTCTCCTCAAATTACGTCTGGAAGTGTCCCCGATGCACCCTCAGTGCTGTCATCACTAGACCCGGCCAACATTACCATATTTGTCCACTATTTCACTTTACACCCCCCCCCCTTCCCAAAACACTTTTTTAATTTCAGAGCAGATGTAATGTTTTGAGAGCAACTCACACCCCATGGGGTCATCTGATATGATGGACGTAGACACCCATTGTAGCAACAGGAAGTGAGCTTGTTTTGGTGTTACTGCAGCCATACAGCATCACAATACCCCTGCAGGTCTTTCCTTCCCTTGTGCTGAAACCACAGAATTCGAGCTGCTTTGATTTGTATCCAAGCCCCCATGTGAGTTCAGGCAGTCTGACACTCTGGAGCAGCCATTTAAAACCACCTCATGATAGTTAAATAAAAGTCTGCCTGTTTAAATAATGAATTATCATCTCAGGAGGAGTTCCTAAAAGCAGCTCCCTGGGTGATTTCACATATGAAGACTTCCCTGTGCCGGGGGGAGGGGTATTCTGGGAAAAGAGGCCTTCTGCTCAGTTAAACACAGGAGCAATAATACAGAAGTCTGCTGACAGCTCAAGGAGGTGGGCTTTGGATGATTCTCAAAAGGCATGGAAGAGTGCTGGCCAGCCTTGTAAAGTCACGGGGGCACCCCTCTTTATTCTGTGTTACGCAGGGCTGCTAGCAGGAGCAAGTCCAGTTTCCTCATTGCATCTGATAGAGTGTAAGAGATGCAGGGGGATGGGGGGATAACCCAGAAACTAGGGGGTGTGTCAGTTGGCTCAGAGTGCAGTGATAATCCCAGCAGGCAGCTCTATTTATACCTCGCCATGCTGTGTCCTGCCTGAGTGCATGTTGTGGGGTGGTGACACTTGAGTCTGTGCGTGGACAGGCTGGAGGACAACAACGACAGCGGGCTATCAGAGGCTGTCTCACACAGGAGCGGGGGTCTGTGCACTCCAGAGGGACACTAGTTTGCCCAGTTTACCCTGGGCTTCACAGGACGGTCAGGAGCTGGCAGGAGCATGACAGAGAAATAGTGGCCGAAGCGGCAGCATTTTGTGGATTTTTTCAAATTTTCCCTCTGGGTGCTGTGCCGGCAGAGCAGAGATGTCCCAGGAAGGTGAGCATGGAGGTCGGGCATCCATGACCACTATCAGCAGTGTGGCTGTGCAGGCAGGGGGCTCGCGGATCACCATCGCTGTGCTTAAGGTAACTCCTCTCTCCTCTCCTCTCCTCTCCTCTCCTCTCCTCTCCTCTCCTCTCCTCTCCTCTCCACAAACAAGCAAATTAGCTGGTTTGGAGTGAGTGGTATGTGGAATCAGCTGTTGCTGGGTGAGGTAGAGTTTCCTTAAATACTTCAGGAACAAATTGTTTAAAAGGATATTTATTGCTGTCTGAAAATGCTGAAGTAGACCTGCTATCCCAGGGTGGGTTTCTCCTCAGCAGTTAGGGGGTCGTCTGGTGGATTGTCTGCTGGTCAGAACATCACAGAGGCAGCTTACGTAAGTCGTGCTGGTATGTTTTAAAGAAGGCATTTCCTCAGGTCTGCCTTCACTCAGCTGATGTCTCTCTTAAAGAGATGGCTTTTTTCGTAGGGGCCTGAGGTCTGCCTTCACTCGGGTGATGTTTCTCTTAAAGGGAGGGCCTTTTTTGTGGGGGCCTGAGGTCTGCCTTCACTTGGGTGATGTGTGTCTTGGGGAAGTAGGGGGGGCTTTCCTGTGGGGACTATAGGTCTGCTATCACTCAGGTGTTGTCTGTCTTAAGGAGAGGGCCTTTCTCATGTGGGCCTGAAGTCTGCTTTCACTCAGCTGATGTGTCTTTTCCCATGAAGCTCATGCCTAAATATTTCCCAAAAAATAACACTAACTTAACGGTTATGCTCCAGCAAGCATGAAAAGTAATGGGTCAACATGACCTGAAGGCCCGAAGTAGCTCACACTTGAACCTGGGCACGTGGAAATGGGAATGCCAGCGCTGTTTTGATATGTGAGATGTGCTGCCAGATCTCCGAAGTAGACTGCTCTGGGTTAGACAAGGCCCATAGCTCTGAGATGTTCTCATAAGTCCATTTCTGGACATAAATCAGTGCTCTCAGCTCCCAGCCCAGTACTGGGAGCTATTTCAACCACTGATACCCTGAGGCAAGGGTATGAGTGCCTCAGGGATGCTGAGCAGGGAACCCAGACCCATCAGGTAACATTGAGGGCAGCCACTGGGGGTCGCTCTCAATTATGTTCTGTGATTTGTGCATTGAGGGGGTTGGTGGGAGTGTGCTTCACTCAGATGAAATGTCTGATCTCATATGGGTATGAAGTGTTTATTTTTATACAGTTTGTCTTCTGTTTTAAAAAATTAGAATGACGAGGAAAAGCTTTTAAAAAGGTTTGTGTTCTGTAACCATGTTAAGGCACAGTGACTGCTCACTCAGTACGCCATCGTGAGGTGAATGCTACTGTGGCTAATGTTGCCTGTCTGCTGTTTCTCCAGAGTGGCTCGCTGATCCAGCTGCGACTGGCTGAGTCTGAGCCTAACATGTTGGAGATCGGGAGTAACCAGGAGGAGACGCAGAGGCTCCTGGAGGAGCATGAGCAGCTGATGGTCAAGCTAAAGGTAACAGGCCAGACCTTGGTAGCTTTCAATCTGTTCCTGCCACCAGCGATGTGAGTCATTGGACCCTTGTTGGGTTCTTTTATCTGCCACGAATTCTTTCGGCCGCTCAACTTAAAATTAATCATAATTTAACTGTGTTGAGAGAGAGTTTAGTAGACATGAAGCTTGTCGGTTTTCTGCCTAATGGCACTAAGAGCTCATTCTCAGATCTGTGGTACCGAGAGTGCCTTTCTCCTGTGGTCTCACTTGGTTCTACGCCACTTTTAATGGCTGCCTTGTGTTCCATGTGTGATCCGTTATTTTTTTGCAGACGTTTTATTCCCATGATCCATAGGTCTGTCTTTTCTGCTGATGGTGTTCAGAGGTGACCCCTACAGGTGAAAGTGTGACATCACCCATTTTTTAAATGACCACAGATACATATATGGCTATGTAATAATCATGTATGCAGCATTTGATTGGTATGTGGTAAGAGCAGCTAAATGAAGCTCTACGAAAAAGAACAGCAATGATTTCTCCGGGCTTATGATTTGAGAAATTTAACATTGGTCAGGATAGTTTGTCCCACATGAAATATTTTCACAAGTGCTAATTATTTTCAAATTCTTAATTCCAGAGCCTTAACTTAATACTGTGTAGATGTACCATGGTGCCCAGTTCACGTTTGATGCTGAATGTTGGATGTACTTGGCTCTTGAAGGGTGTGCCTTAATTAGGTTGGAAAGAGCACTTCTAACCTAACCTTAATAGCAGTGCCAGTCCTCATTGACCACTTGGAGCAGAGGGCTCTCTGATCGACTTGCATCAAATAGCAGGTATGTCCCAGGTAGGCAAAGGAATGTGAACATGTCTTCCTGTTCTCCGATGCCATGTGAGCCCCATGGCAGCCAAGGCCCTCTGTTCCCTGACCGTAGTCCTCAGGGATGTCTTTTTATAACCTGACGTTTGCTGGGTCCTTATTCCAGCTGGGTTATGGTGTGAAGAACAACTGCTAACTTAAGAGCAGTGTGTGTCATGTGTGAGGATTATGGCCATGTCAGGCCCTCCTTGCCCCTCAGAAACAAGAAGACTCAGTGCGGTGCTTGCTGGATGAAGCAGACAGGATGGTTGGGGAGGAGGCAGAGACTGAGCTGCATGAGGCCATGGCAGACTCGCTGAGCCTTGCCTGGAAGGAGCTGGTGGTGCACCTGGAGAAGCGTAGGGAGCTGCTGCACCTAGCAATGCACTTCTTTGATCGGGCCCTGGAGGTAAAGGAGATGGGAGGGTGGCCGACCGGGTCCTGGAGGCGAGGGAGGTGGGAGGGCGGCCGACTGGGCCCTGGAGGCGAGGGAGGTGGGAGGGCAGCTAACAGGGCCCTTAAGGTAAGGGTGGTGGGAGGGTGGTCAAACAGGCCCTGGAAGCAGGGGGATGTCAGGGTAGGCATATATTAATCAGTGCATCGACTTTGTTGCTATTTTCATAAAGGTCTCATCATTCATTATCATTCTCTTTCGGCTGCTCCCGTCAGGGGTCACCACATCAGACCAACAGTCTCCATCTCCTCCTGTTCTCCGCATCCATACTGCTACTCACTAATCATCACCTCCCTTCTTAACCTAGCTTCCACTACTCTCTCCCATAACTTCATGCTGTGGCTAATCAGTTTTATCCCTCTGTAGTTACTACAGTTCTGCACATCACCCTTGTTCTTAAAAATCGGTACCAGTACACTTTTTCTTCACTCCTCAGGCATCCTCTCACTTTCCATGCTATTTTCATAAAGACATTCCTGTAAAATATGAGTGTTGGAAATGCCCTTTTTCCTTTTTGCTCAGCTTTATTTTGAGTTGCCAGTGAATGAATTTGGCAGGCATCCTTTCCTGGGTACCTCTGGAGGAGGAATAAAACTGATGTTTCTGTAAAAAGTCTGACACTTCTAAGAATTCACTTGAACATGTGAATTTGTGTCCCTCTTGCACTCCCTGACTGGCACAGGTTTTCACCAGAAGGATGGTGCTGGCTTCTGAAACAGCATAAATACATGGATACACACACACATACTGCACTCGCCACACTCCCCTCTCTGCCGTTCACCTTTGGTGTTCAGTGGGTGACGTATGTTGTTTCTGTGTGCAGTTTGCCATAAAGATAGATGAGGCAGAGGAATTCTACCAGGGAATGTCAGAGGAAAGTGCCACAGGGACTCTGAAGGAGCTGCTTCAGAAGCACGACAGCATTAAACGAGGCAAGTCTGCCTCACCATCACCAGGGGGTTAGTGCTTAAGGATCCTGGGTTGTGGATCACGTCCAAGAGGATGAACAGTGGAGAGTTAAGCAGCATGCACAGGTGTTAAGTGTGGTTTAGGCCTGCTGCCACAGAAGCCCTGGAGAGTTTCATAAAAGTCAGCTCTGCGTTCTGGCAACTCTGACATGATGATGGCAGGTGACAGTTATAGATTTATATTATACAATTTGAAAGTAAATTGAATCAGTGGGAGCTACATATAAAGCTGGGGTAATTTATGTAAACTCATAATCTTTCTGAAGTTTCATCGGTCTGTCTGAGCCACTGTCTGCTACCTGTTCACCTGTCACCTGCCTCCAGGCCTCCTGAAGACGTCACTGCTGGTTCTGAACAGCAGTCAGGAACTGCTGAACTTCCTGCAGGACTCTGGGTCCAAGGAGGAGCTCACAGGCCTGGCCAGGGCTCAGGGGGCGTGTGGCAGCCGTGCTAAGGTGGAGCATCTGTTGGAGATCCTGCAGGACAGGCGGCAGCAGGTGGACCACCAGATGAGGAGGCAGCAACTCTGTCTGGAGGCTGTTCTGCATGTCCGTCTCTGGGAGCAGCAGGAACAGGAAGTGAGTTGGACAGCTGAGCCAAAGGGCGAGCCCTGGGCTGTCCTTAAATGACCTGTCTGGGCAGTGCTGCACTCTAGGCTCCAGTGAATCACCCAGCCCATCCTACAGAAGGTTAAATGTCATTAGCCAGAGGAATGACTAGGCAGGGTTTCATACAGAGTCTCTCAAAGTCTGTGTTATTCAGTTTTAAATAGTTCCCATGTTTCTTGGTTGTATTTGGAATGGGTCAGCTGCCACACTTCAATGCTGCTCTACAGAATTCATTTGAGGAGACTACTGTTGATCAGTAAGCAGGTCCTGCTCCATCACAGAAACCTTACTTCTGCCTTTTCTAAGGCTGGCTGTTATCTTATAGAGACTTGCAAATTAGCCGAAGTTGGAACACTGCCAAATACATTGGAGGAGACAAACGACAGCATACTTGAAATGAGATTGTGTAGTTTACCCCACCAACAGAAGGGGATGAACAATGATTTTGCACAATTTTAGGTTTTTCACTAGAAGTTTTGCGGTGATTTCTTGCAACGATTGTCGGCCATCTGTATGTATTTAAAGTGTCACCGTGACATGCCATATAGATGTGGATACCCACAAATGAGCTCGGCCAGTTTTCTCATGCAATCATTCATTTTGGTTGCAAAACTGTGACCAGATGAAGGTTGCACAATCCACCCTGTAACATATGTTTTGACCAGTTGCAGAGAGATGGTGGTCTCAGCCAAAAGAAGTGGTGTACACCAGCGTTCTAATTGCCTGCTTGTGCGTGATGCATTATTTTTTTTTACTGAAGCGCACTGCATGTCGGGTAATCAACATCTTTTCATTTTTCATCGGCTGTATTGTCACCTGCAGTGCCTGCTTCTGATAAAGGTGTGAATGTAGCTGCTTAGCTCCCTGTGTGACATTCTGACATTTCTGTTTCCTTGGTTCATACACAGGCAGTGAAGTGGTTAAAAGAGCAAATGGAGGCTTACTTTGGCAGTGACTGGCTGGGCTCCACTTTGTCCGAAAATGAGGATTTGTTCCGGGAGTACAGGGACTTTGAGAAGAAGGCCAAGGTGAACCAGAAACCAACCAAAGTGAATGTCCCAGGAAAATATGCCTTCAGGCGTGAAATGAGATGTGATGGGCATTTCTGAAAATAGCCAAAAGTGAGCTTAGGATGTAGAGGCTCCTTTAGTTTAATGCTTTCTAAATAGTGATAGGTCCTGAATGTGAAAATTCAAATTATCAAACAGAAGTGGACTATAGCCCTTATTTTCTTGCCAGCTGCTTCTGCAGTATGGTTAAGTTGGTCCTGCAAGTGAGAATTGATGGTTCGTAGACACCCAGATTATCTGGACCAACTAAGCTCTGCTTCTTCTCACCAACACATCGTAATGGAATGCTCTGCAGCGTCCCAGGCAATCAATTACCATGATCGCAGAATTTCCGCTGCTCCGTTTATTTACATAGCATCACATGCAGCTGCTGAATGGCTGTGAATCTAAGATGAACCAGCTCTACTCTTCATCCTAGCTCTCAAAGCTGCCCACTCTGATTGGGCACCCATGTGTCAAATGTCCATTTGGGTGTGATGAGTCCTAATGGCCAGGTGATGAAAAGCCCATGTCAGAGGAGCTTGTTGACAGCTCTTCTGTTTACTTGAGCAGGAACCGTAACGATGTCATTGGAGTGACTGCTGCATAAAGATTAGGTTCTAGGATCACAGCTCAAAATGTTGTCTGGAGAAGTTCCTCACTCATGACCCTGAGTTGTGGTGCTTTATTAAAAGAAAACATCATTCTAGTGATGGCAGATGTGTATAATATAACTTGTCAAGTCACATATAGATTTTGTGGTTTTTTAAATAAAGTAAGTAAATATGTAGCCATATAAACAGACATGTAAAGTGATACTACCTATTGGACTGCAGGGTGTTTGGATGAGAGCATCAGATGGACAGCAGCTACAGTATGATGTCATCCAAGCTGCTTGTCCCATTTGGCAGGACTGGACCTCACTGGTGGACGGACTGCTGGCCCAGGCAGCTGAGGTCATCTCTGTTGGGGACAGTGAGCTTATGGCTGCCAGGAGTCACCAGCTGAAGGAGCACCAAGAAGAGCTCTGGAGACTGATGATGAACCGCCTGGTGGACCTGCAGGAGAGCAACGCCTTCTTCAGCAGCGCCAATAAGGCAGGAGCTCCCACTGTCATTGTGGTTACAGCACTTCTACTCCTCTCTTATCCCCAAGTCAGGGGACATCCATTTGTTGGGAGCAACTTGGGTGCTTCTGCATAATATGCATAGGATGAGGGGATGTGGCAGAGAGCGCCACTGTCTGCCCCAGCAGATCAGAACCAAAACCAAAGTGGGTGACCGCACTGGCCTCATGGCCTTCGGTAGGGTAGCATTTACAGTCATGGGTACGCCCCCTGCTGACAGGAACATGGGATAACATCCAGAGAAGGGGAAGTCATTGTACTCTATATGCTCACATCTAGCCGAGAGATCTGAGGGTCTAAGATCAAAAGTGAAGTTTATTGTTCACTGCTTGTATTAACAATGTTTCCTTCTAGGTGCATTTTTTAACCCCTTTCCTAACCAGGTTAGTCTCATTGAGATTTAACATCTCCTTTACAGCAGAGACTTGGCCAAGATAGGCAACAATAAAAATGGGTTCAGACACAAAAATATAAATGAACATTATACAAGAATGCAACATTAACTAAAAAGAGTACATTAAGACTCATCCCATCAAGAAGGTCAGCTCCATCAGAGAACTGACTGGATGATGTAAAAAACTTGGACAACATTACGAACAATTCTGCCCATCCCCACCAGGGGGCGATCTCTTGGAGCATTTTTATCTATGAACTCATTCCACCATGATATGCTAAGAAGCACAACTGGGGATCCGTCCTGCTTGCTGCCATCAGGCTCTACAATGGCTCCTTCTGATGTGCCACCCACCGTCTGTTAATTTAATTTTAATTTATTTTTTCATTTGTATTCTTTATTCATTTTCTAATATAATTTTGCTTGTTTATACTATGTCTTGTCTTCCACTATATATTTGTTTGTCTAAACTTTGTTTCTGAAGTTATACACAGAAAAGTCTTATCTTAGTCTTTCTACCAAGCTTAAAATACCATTTAACCAATTTAAAAAGTGACTCAAATCACATACTCATAACAATTACATAACTAAATGTAAATTGCAAAAGAATTCCACTGTGCTTTTAAATAAATTTAAAAACATTGTATGGTGGTGAATAGTGTTTCATTGTTAACTTATATTAAAGCACTTTTTAAGATGTCCTTCAGGTTGTATCACTGCTTTTAACTTTGTTGTCCTTTTTGGCATCCTCTAGTGTCACAGTGTGAAAGTGGGCCTCTCTGTGTGCCTCGCTCTGTAGGCTTTCGAGGCTCTGGCTGGTGTTGAGAAGCAGCTGCAGGCCCTGCGCTCACAACCCCTCAGCCTCCCTCAGCTGGCCCAGAGGCACCAGGAGCTGCAGCACACCTCCAGGGAGGTTGCTGCTGAGTCTCTACAACGTGGACAGCTCCTCTTACAGAGGATTCAACCCCACTGGTGGGTGGTGGAGAGGGGCTTCAGGGGACCATGTGTGTCATAGGATCTTTCAACAGTTTATTACTCTGCCTGTAGTCCAATTACATGCAGTTAGGTTAATTGTTGTCTCTACATTGCCTGTTGTATACGATGCGATGGCCTGGCATCCAGGATGTCCAGGGTATACCACGATCTTGTGCCCTGGACTGCCTGGGATAGGCCGCCAATGCCCCCAGCCCTAATCAGGATAAGTGGTTGGAAGCTGGATATACAATAGTCCATAATGCTGGATCATCTGCTTTAAGTTGTAGATATGACAGAGCAGTGTAAATGACCACATTGTCGGCCTTTATCCAGTGCCCAGGTGGCTGGTGTGCAGAGGATGCTGGGATACATCCAGGAGCGGGTGGACTCCCTGAACAGAGATTGCCATGCCCACCGAGACCTGGCTGGGAAGAAGCTTGAACTGATGTCCTCCATTGAAGAGTCAATGGACAAGGTGGGAAGTTTCTCCAAGACATATTCAGTTCCTCAATAGACAGACTTTTGTGGGTACACTGATAGATGGCTGGACTGTACACCACCCAGATGATACCTGGGCCACTCTTGGAATGTGAGGTCAATGTGTGTTCCACCTGTACAGGTGTCCCAGTGGATAAAGGGGACCAACTCAACCCTCAGCAAAAGCATGGAACCTGGATCAGGGCTCTGGCAGTGTGAAGACATGTTGAACAAGCACCTGGAGCTGGCCTCACAGGCACAGGTGAGCCACCAACCAACAGCTGAAGAAGGAGGTAAAGAGCAGGCGAAGAAAAAACAAACAGCAAAGCACAGGTGTTCCTAGATGCCATAATGATTTAAAGCAAGTATGTATTTCCAGTGACTGCTGGAAGTCTGTATTCTAATGGCTTCTCGGTACTAAGGAGCGTGAACATGTCCATTCAGGATGTGGCAGGTGAGCTGAAGTCTGTCGCTGAGCATGTGACCCAGCTGAGTTTGCTGGACTCCCATGAGTTTAGTGAGCTGTCCAGCAGAAGCAGCTTGTTGAATGAGGAACTAAGGACCGTGACAAGGACCCTGACGGTATCGCTGGAGAGTTGGAGATCCTACGTGTGCTTTCTGCGTATCGCAGAGGAGGTGGGGCTAGTTCCATTAAAGCCTGATCACAGAATAAAGAAAAAAATAAATAAACCATGTTTTGGCATCAGATGGCATTGTAGGTAATGATATGCAAATGCTGCTGACCAGTAAAAGCAAGTCCAGTTTTATATGCACATAGCTGTGAATATGTATAAGCACTGATACCTGTGGTCTCGAGTAGGCCAATTAACTTAATGTAACATCTGTCTAGGTGGATGGGCAGATTCAGCAAGTGCAGGAGATGTTCAGGGACAGACCTCAGGAGGGCGCTAATGAGGAAGCCAATGCCCAGGCCAAGGAGGCTGACAGCAGGTGGCAGTCACTACTGCAGAGGTTCCTCACTGTTCAGGACCAGGCCAACATCTTCATCTGCTCTGCCAACATGGTGAGACTTGGTGAGAATATGGTAACTCATGGGCCCTGAGGTAATCGGGCTGCTCTTCAGCTGGGGGGATGCACCTGTTGTGCCAGCTGTCCCCTAGTGATCTCTTGGCCATGGAGTGACATGACAGCAGAGCTAAAGCCATAAGAAGTGTGGGTCTGAGTGTCTTTGGTAAAGGGTGGGTGTGCAGATGAATATAAAAAATCAATAACAATAAACATCAAATCGATGAACTCTCTAATCTCTCTAAACGCCACAAATCCCTCAGGGCATTTACCATAGCAGCTGTGGGACCGGGTTCGACTTGCTGTAAAGGAAGCAGCAGTATGTAGTAACCAGACATGGACGTGAAACAGCCTCCCTACAGGGGGTCTGTCAGCTTAAAGGGGGCTATAAGCAGCCTGGGGTGTCACATCCATCAGGATGGAGAACAGGGTCATTATTTATTCAGTCTTATGTTTTTGTCATTATACTAAAAACCAACAGGTCCTTCAGTCTCTGAATAATGTACATCCACACTCTCTCATTAACCCAGCAATGCCTTATTCCAGGTTAGCGAGAACCCTGGTCTAGATGTGAAAGCTGCTGTGTGTCAGGTTGAGAAGATCATGGAGGAGTTGACCAAGAAGAAGGCTGTCCTCATGGACCTGTGGACCTCATGGCAGCTCCAGGTCAGCCAGATGAAGTCTGCAAAGAAGCAGTGGAAGAAGTTCAAGGAGCAGCTTAAGAGGGTAAGAAAGATGCTGCAGTGCTGTTGTGGTGCTTTGGAAAGGGCATAAACTTTTCTGCTGTTTGGATGAAGCTGCAGGAAACATCACTGAAAATGAAATGTATCTCTAATTGTATGATGAAGACTGTCCATGACCTGAAGGAAGTGGAAGATGTTCTTGCTCCGGTTTCCAAGATGGACTTGGGAAATGATCTCACAGAAGTGACCAAGTTGCAGGATAATTTCAGCCTTGCAAAACCTCAACTTCTGGTGAGACTGACTGTTGTTTGTTTGTGATTAGCTTTACCTTTCAGTCACATGCTATTTCAGTTTGATAACTTGCACCATTTTTTTCCACTTTGCCCACATTTTTGACTGGCATCTTGTGAATTCCTTTTTGTTCGCCGTCCATTACAGCGGTTGAATGCAGAAGTGGAGCACATGGTGAAGGTTTCAGAGCTGCTTGCACTTAGAGGGATTCCATTGAAGGAGAAGAATGAGAAGGTGATGGAGCTTCTCCACCTGCATCAGCGAGTGAAGGAGAACACAAAAAAGTATGAAATGGTCCTCAACATGGCGGTCAAATTTCTTCAGTTGTATAATGAGGTGTGTTTCCACTCGAGTGGCTGCACAAGCATTTTCTTATGCCATCAGAAGCATAGTAGGAAATGAGCATTTTAGCAATGACCATTCAGCCTGATGGTTAACCACGTAAGACCTCCAGTAGTACAGAACTTGCATTTCACAGCTTTATCTGGAGAAGCTGCTGTCATTTCACCCGCTTATCCTGTTGGAAGCTTACTGCAGCAACTCAGTAATTCTGGCTCCCCTCCAGAAAGTCTAACCCTAAACAGTTGTCATTTTTTTCTTTAACCCCCCCTCCCCACACACACTGTGATGTTATTACCCACCTTGTTCCTGCCTCAGCTGGACAGTGTGCAGAGCTCTGCTGCAATCACAACACTCGCAGATGCCAATCAGGCCCGGATTCAGCTAGCACAGTACCAGCAAAGTCAATGTCACGTGCGGTACCTGTATAAGCTGTCCATCTCCCTGGGGTCAGAGGTCACCAACATCGTGCGGCAATCGGTGAGGGACACACCCCTGGTTACGGCATTGTCTGCCCCTGTGCCTGTAGTGCTCCAAACCCTCCCCACCCCTTCTGTTCCCAATGTTTCTGTCCCATCCGTCTAGGTCACACAGCACATAAACTCAAACCTCCTCCTTTAAGAACTGTTCTCAGGCACTCTGTCTAATGTCATACCATAATGAGTGACTCTGTGATTGGATTCTCTCAGCATTCCCTGGGCTTCCGTGTCCAGAAGCTGCAGGAGAAGGTGGAGCAGTTGGAGAAAGCCAGTGTGAAGTGGAACATGGAGGCTAACCGAAGTGAGGAGGGCTTGGTGAGCCACGTGCACTACTGCTCCATTAAGGAGGACCTTCACGAGGTAGCCCCCTATCATGTCTCTCTTGTTCCCCATCCTCTTACTCCACCCACTTCAAACTGGCCCACTGTATCCCGGTCACTCTTGCAGTGTGTCTGCTCTGGCTATGTGTGGTGCTAACACATTGTCTTCTTGCGGTGTTATTCATGGCTGCGCCTGACCACCTAATACGGTGGTTAAATATGGCCCCCAGACCCTAATGTGAGCAGGAAGGTCCAGCCAGATCAGTTTCACATAGACAAGTGGGGGACGATCTGTCTCAGGGCCCCACAGCTGAGCAAGAACAGTGTCTCAGAAACGCTTGACGGAGTTCAGCCCCGCGATAAGGAAGATGACCGCAGTGAAGCAATGCAGTCTGAAACGTTTAGATAAGGATTACAGCAGGCCAGCAAAGGACTGCAGCACTCTCTTTGGGAAAGGCTGGGACCTGAACTGACCCCAGGAGGCCAGAGTTGGCATTGCTGCTATTTCAAACCTAGATGTGTGTACCTCTTCTTCAGGGTGACCCTGTCTTTCCAGTGACAGCTCCTGCATCCCTGCAGCTACTTCTTATTGAACAGGTTGAATGGAAGTCTTCACACCCTGACTATCAGTACCTCGTTAGTTGTTACACCGTAACTGTTTATTAGACTAGTAGTCCCCTGGGTTCTCTGATGTGTTTGGATTTCCACACTTCCCCTCACCCTTGAAGAACGAAGTCACAGGCCAATGGTGTGTGCTTTTCTTATCTGACAGTCCTACCAGATGCCTGAAAAAGAGGCAGATGATTGGAGGTTTGCTCCCAACAGGCAGTCAGCTGGTGAGTCAGGAGGCATCTCCCTTTTCTCAGAGTGCAAAGCACTCTGGAGCCCGGTCATCACTGGGCCTGAAACTGAAAACATCCTGATGCGTGACAGCAGAACGGGCCTAGCCTCCAGAGCTGCTCTCCTGGGTCATTATCGCCGGAATTTGGCAAGACTTCTAAAAGATTATCACCTGTGGACTGAGCTGACAGCAATGCCAGCCTCCGTCATCATGTTACGCGTTGTTCCATAACTTCATAGATCATGGAGAACACGTATTACCTTACAACTTCTTTGGCAATACAGCCCACTGCCCGTGAGCTTCAGGGACACTATCTTTAGATTTAAAAGTGCCAGTCAACTCTGAGGTCACAGTAACTAATTGTTGCTTTATGTTGTTCTGCTGCCCCGTAGGGGTTGCTGTTCCCTCACTCATCCACACACTGAGACTGACATAGTCATTCCCCCCTCTGGGGAATAGCCACTATGTGTGAGCTAACGTGCTATCTTTTACAGAGAAACAGGTGCCACCTCTCAGCCTTGCTCTGATAAAGTTTCAGTGGCTTACAGACCTTGAAACCTTAAAAACACAGATAAATATCACATTGATTATGACAAGCTCACTGATATTTGCCATTTGTTTAATTTTGTGCATATAGGGAATCATTTAGCAGCAGCCTGCCAGGCCATTCATCATGGCGGTCAACTTTGCATGAGCAGAGAGATTCGTATTTGAATGTGACACACTGGCAGAGGTAGCTGAACATCAGGGGCAGCAAGATGTCATCAGGCACAGGGCACACTTACCAGTCATTGGAAAGGGTCCACAAGACTTCAGTTGTCGACGGCTGCTTTCAACTGTTTAACTTCCCCCTCTTCTGATTTTTATTATCCCCCCACCCCCCCAGCCATCCCTATTGCCCCTTAGGCCCCTGGAAAATACCATTCCCTCAGTGAGTGAAAGGGGGGGCTTCATGTTCCAAAGCAGTTCAATTGCCTTGGAGGGCATTTGTGTGCACAATGTTCTTCAGAATAATGGTGATGGTTCACTGAGGGAGAACCAGTTGGTGTTCTGGGACCAAAACAACTGAATTGTCTCATTTTAGGACATTTCTGTGCAATGCTCATGGCCAGTGATTAACCTTTGTTTGCCTATTTCATTTCTTAAGCTTAGAGAATCATACAAAGACCTAAAGAAGAAGTTTAATAATTTAAAATTTAATTACATGAAGAGGAATGAGAAGGCACGGAACACAAAGGGAGTGAAAAATCAAATCCAGCAGATCGAGCTGTATGCTGAGAAACTCCAGGTTGGACTGCAGCTAAAATCCTGAGATTCATGTGAAGTAAAAAGATGATTTAGTCATTCAATATATTAAACGTGTGGCTCTCCCTGCCGACCGATTTGCACCCCAGGTGCTGAAGAAGAAGATGCAGGCCTTCACTGCAAAGCTCTCCACCATCACAGAGAAGCACCTGATGGGAATCAGCCTCAGAGAGATGGAGGATGCCGTGAATGAGCTGCAGAGGCAGCTGGGTGATTTGGACAGGATCATGGAGGAGTATAAACTGAACCTTGACCTAATGGGCAGGTTGCAGCAGGCTATGGAGGAGGTGGGCCAGCCACACACACCTATAATTCTGCAAAAATCTAAAATGCATTCTAAGGCCATTTCTCAGGCAATCCTTAAATGATCTGCAAATCCTTTTAAGAACTGTGTTATTCAAATGATGCAATTCATACTTCAAATGAATAAAGAAATCAGAATACCATGTCTACATATATATTTACATTCCACCTTCACTCTGTCTCTGTTTTTAACTTCTACAGTACCAGTTCTGGTCTGGTGAGGCAAGCGCCACGATTGTGAGGGTAGGGAAATACTCCTCAGAGTGTAAGACCAAGGAGGCTGTGAGCATGCTCTACAAACAGTTTGAGAAGTTTGTGTGGCCCATGGTGCCACAGCAGGAGGAGAGAATCCAGCAGATCACAGACCTGGCCATGCGTCTACATGGTATAGGAGATGAGCTCTGGCTTTTCATGTTTCCTGAACCTCCTGTTTGAATGCAGAGGTTTTGAAGGTACTTTAATTTGTTGCTAGGTCCAGAAGAAGGGAAGAAGTTTGCGGAGAAAACAGTTATGAAGCACAATGAGATTGTGGACTCCATTAAAGAGCTCTGTAGTGGTTTAATGGACCTGGAGGCCAAATTGAAGGTAACAGCATGGAATTGAACAGTAATGGAATGCCTTTAGACTGTTTTTTCAAAGGAGTTGTATTTGAATTCAGTTTTCCTATAGCCAAGGTAAAATGTGTTTGTGTGTCTGTGTGTTCAGGCAGAGGCTTCGAAACAGCAGTCCAACCCCAAGGAGCATGATACTGATACAGAAATGGTGAGATCAGGAAACTAATCTGCTTGGTGCTTCAATGTATGTTTATGGACTTGTAGGCTAGTGGATAACTGCTTATGTCCTAATAGAGCGAGCTGAAGGAATCTGGACACACTCCAGAAAATGCTGGCCAAGGGAATGAGAAGATTAGCGGGGTACCACACCAGCAGGAGGCCGAGAACCATGGTCTGCCTGATCAGCTGCACCATAGAACTGCATGTCCAGAGACCACGTCCTACTCTTGCAAAGAGTACTCAGAAACCAGCTGCATCACCTCCATCTCCAGCAAATCCACAGTGGAGCGACTTGAGAGACTGCACACCTCCTCGCTCATGGAGACCGTCAGCCGGTCTCTGTCACCATCCCCGGCTCAGCCCAGCTTCTCAGACATCCAGAGGGAGTTCTGCCAGCAGGAGAATGTTCAGGAGAAGGCCCAGCCTCCCAGGGTTTTCAGGGAACAGTCTGCAAATACACAGGTGGGTTTGCTCTGCCTTGTGTGTCTTATGGGGGATAGGAACAAGCAAACAATATGGATAAATCATGGATTAGAAGGCAATGTAAAAGGATCCCGGGCAGTTGTCTTACTCACTGTATGTATGTACATTTGGGTTTTTTGTCCAGAGTGAAGTTCCGCATTCTGCAGAAGAGTTCATGTATCCTGATGCATCCCAGGATGCATCACTCCTTCCTCCAACCACAGCTGAGGGGGCGTGTCCAGCAGAGGGTGACCTTCTCACAGAGGAATCCTTTTCCAACGACGAGTACGAGTGCCCCTCACCCGACGACATCTCGCTGCCCCCATTGTCGGAGACCCCTGAGTCCAACGTGGTCCAATCAGAGAATGACTTAGAGGACGGCATGTGCTCACACAGCCCGCATGCCGGCCAGCCATGCCACCACCAGTCCCACTTGCAGTTCAGTGACGGAGCCCCCCACGGGCACGGGTGGGTCCTGAGGCAGGAAGAATGTCGGCCCTCACCTCCTAGGTTCCGAGTGGAGTCATCGTCCTTTGTGCGCAGCCCCCTGACTGTGCCCACCCCTGGTCTGGTGTCCAGCACGCTCTCCAGCATCTTAAAGAGCAGACTTCCCCCTCCCCCTGCCACACCCCCCAGCACTCTCCGCGAGTGTCGCCAGATTCTGTATGCTGTGCATGAGAGCTTCACCCAGACTCAGGAGTGCATGCATCCAGCTGCCCCTCCAGCGGCTCCATCCCAGCCCAGTAACACGCATGCCTCCCCTTCCCCACTAACAGAACCGGGCCTCTGCAGGCCCACTGCTGTCCAAGAGGAGGTCCGGCTGTCGTCGGGGAACCAGGCAGCACTTTGTCCTCCAGGCCAGGCCCCTAACTTCTCCAAGCTACTGTCTAATGCCACAGTTATGGAGGGCTCCCCTGTGACTCTGGAAGTAGAAGTCATGGGATCCCCAGAGCCTACTCTCACCTGGTGGGTAGTCTACAACGAGCTGGGCTCATAGACCTGGGCTGCTCCCCACTCAGACTTGTGCTCAGTTAGGGAGCTTAGTGGGACAGGATGCGAGGAGAGCCCATTGACATGAAATGAAAGAGAAGGACAGTTAGTACAAGACAGACCAAGGGATTTGCTGATGCTAGTTTGGAAAACATGTCTCACAAGTGCATATTGTGTAATAGACATTTCTATAAAATAGTCTTTATAATTATCTTTAATAATGGCAGTGAGATGCATTTCATTTTATTTAAGAACAAGTATATTTGGGCTGTTTAGTAAATCATTTGCTTTTGTTGTTATTCTATTTAATTGTACATCACTAACAGGATGTTTCGTTAAGACTAATATATTAATAGTCTCAATGACTGCTGTGAGGAAACTGCTTCTCACACGTTTTTTTCTACCTGTGTTTTCAAAGTTTTCTTGCGTGCTGTGCAGTGTTTGTGTGACGTGAAAATTCGCTTTTTACCTCAGGTACAGGAATGGACAGAAACTGACCAATGACCAGCATATAAAATTGTCCCAAAAGGAAGGCAAACACGCTTTGTTCATTCACATGGTCGCCAATAACGACGCGGGCCTCTATGTTGCACGGGCCATAAACTCTAGTGGTACTCTGTCCTCTAGCGCCGTCCTGCAGGTCAAAGGTAAAACCTGCCTTGATAATTGCACTCCTTCAGTCAAGCTGAACTGGCTCACCTGCTTTGGCACATTGTGCGTCCTCCTGTGGCTGCTCTACATCCTGGTGTTGTAGTGGGGGAGTGCGTGTTTTCCTGGGTACCTGCAGTACCCTTCCTGTGCTGCCCATCTTGAGAAGGATGTCTGCTAACCTCACAGAATTAACTCATCCCACTAACTGTGTCAATCTCAGGGGACACTTGTTTATTATCCAAAGAGAAACTGGCAGAAACTGAACACATTGAAATGGGCAGGAGAACCAAGATCTAAAGGGACAACTCACAGATCCTCATCTGTGCACCTGCAGGAACGTTGGCTTGGACCTTTGGTTCCATTGTGAAAATCAGATTGATGAATGATGAAATTATTCATTTAGACACAGAAGTATGTGATAACCCATTTCATATGTATCTCAAAACAGTTTATGTTACAGCAGATATACACTTGCATGTAAATTATTGTAACTCACCGTATCACAATGACAGTGCTATCTTGACAAAAGCTATCATAATAAAATAGGTAACCTGTCACACAGAAAAATATGATCTGGTACCTCAGAAGTTGAACTGTGCATGTAAACCTTATTATTATTATTATTATTGGAAAGAGAGTATGGCAGTACTGAGGGTCATTTTAATAGATTTATTTTTTGAAGATAATGTGCCGTAAATATCAACTGTGTAAGTTTGCATTTACAACTATATTTAATAAATAGATAAGCGAATAAATCCTATTAATTTTAAAGAGGGGTTAGGAAAACAACTTTCAGTTACTGGGTTAAAATTAAATAGTACAATATATCTTGAAAATTGATGATTTAAAATTGTTAGGCAGCATAGTAGCTTTCTGTGTTACGTGGTTCTATCTCACCGGTAACTTCAGCCAGTCACCAGTTTTTTCTCCTGTTCCCATGTAACCAAAGCTCTCAGAGAGCAGGCTGGTGTTCTGCTGACCGTAGATCCACACTAACCCTAATCTACTGCTGGATATGTTCCTGTCCACCACCAGGCTAAGGATGCTGGCACCATGTTAGATAGGCAACACCACCAAGGAAAAAAGTACTCGTTTATAGTGTTGTCCCTGTGAACACTTCTTTTAATTATGAAATTTTAAATATTAACACAGTAAACGAAGGAGGAACCACACCCATAACACTGGTACTGTGATACTGGACCATGTTGTCTGTGTCAATTGTTTCATTTAATAAATGTCAATGTTAAATATTCAATGGTAAGTCAGATGTGATTTACTCATTTAAAAAAGTTAGACAATTTAAATTAATATAGGTGACATTTAGCTGGAGGTGGCAAAACTGCTAATGGTGTAAATGCCTTAGCACTAACACCTTACCATCTGTCTACCACTCTGGAGAGAATGGTGTGTGCTGTCAGGGCCATGGAAGATCTGCTAATGATAACTTCTGTGTGTATCTTTTACCTAATGTCACATGACCTCTCATGGTTCCTTGTTTGGGTTCAAGACCCCGATATCTGAGTTCTTATTTATGCTTTGAACTGGTTCAGTACTGGTAATGGCATAGGTAAAACTTTTCAGCTGTACATTTGGTTTTGATGTCTCTACAAAGCATCATATGAATGATAAGCCTGCTGGCATGTGGACACGAGCCCCAAGCCCTCACCAGTGGCCCCATGAAAGTGATCCTCAGATTATCACCACTTATTCTCAGACTGTGCCTTATGATTTATTCAAACAGATTTCACTGCCCTTGAATCAAAAATCAATGGTAATGAATCATCTCCTGTAGGAAAAGGGTGGTGAGCTTGCACTAAAATTGGAAAAGAGTCCATGTAGAATTACGCATATGAAACCCAAGCCCAATAAACCTAAATATGTCCTGTTACTAATTTGCTTTATAAGGCTATAGAGCCTACAACATTGCTAATCATAAACGACATAAAGAAACAGATTTCCACGGATACTGTGAATGTATTGGGTCACCTTCACATCCGTAGTGCTGCTTTTTGCTTGGCCACCCAAACATCTGGTGGAACCATTTGACCTGCTGAATACCTAGAATGCTACTTTGTGATCTTCAGACTCCGAATGAGCCTGCAGCTGATTTATTTTTATTTAAACCTTGTGTTTTACAGGAAATCAAGTTCCACACTATGCTATAGATACACGACACTAAAGTACAGCAGATTTTTATTTAGACTTTGCCCAACTATGCAGACCATTGTGTCTCTCCAATGTTTCCACATAGATGTGACTCTCTACACATATTGTTGCTGTCTCCCCCCACCACACATTTGCTCTGGGATCCCTCGGCTCTGGTTGACTAAGCTGTGAATCACTGAGAGCCTGTACAGTGGCGCTCAATGCAGTCCACATTCAGCCTTAAGGAGTGGATGCTCTTTCTGCTTTCCAGTGCAGGGACGAGCTCCACAGTTCCTCCGTGGCCTGGAGAACAGGGCTCTGTTGGCAGGGGATGACCTCTTCCTGGAGTGTGTCGTCTCTGGCAGGCCCACTCCCCACATTGTGTGGGAGAAGGACGGGCTGGTGGTGGCATCTGGAGAGAGCAGAGTGAGTTTCAAGTTGCATGCCGACATTTCAGATGACGATCAGGGCCTAACTTTTCCAACACAACCATTACCTGAAGACTAACGGTAGTAGAGAAGACCAAGGTTTCTTAAGTTTTTATGTTCAGCTTCAGAATCAAAGTGACAACCACGTCCTGGTAAAGCGAGGGGTTGATTCTTCTGATTCCGGAAAATATGTTTGCGTGGCCAGAAATGAGGAAGGAGAAGCTTGGTGCTCAGCACACATCCATGTCATGGGTAATTATTACCAGCACTGAAGCTAAAATAAGACTGTAGCCCATCTGCCTAACTTGTTTTAAAGGGGCTTCACTGTCTATGACCACCAGAGATAAGGCCGGTAGGTCACATCAATGTTTATTCCTGTTACAGATTGCGCCCTGGGTCCACTGGAACCATTTAAGCTGCCTACTGAACTGCCACGGCAGGAAGATGCCACTATTAGTTCTGTTCAAAAGGCAACAGTGTGAACATGGTACATGTCTAAGATGCTTTTTGGGTAGAATGGTGATTGCTGGGTTTGGTTAGGGGGCTTTTTGGGTAGGGCAGTGATTCATGAATTTGGTTAAGATGAGGGTTTTGGTTAGGGTGGTGATTGATGAGTTTGGTTATGAGCAGGGTTTCTGGAATGTGATGGATATGTTAGGCTTGCCTCCTTCCTACATACACGTATGTCTATATCTTACATTAAGTAAAGCCTGACTACTCTACTATCACTTATTAGACTATCTGAAGAACTATGGAAAAAGTCTTCACAGCTGACAGAAAACTACAGTAGTCTACTTATTTTGTGTTTGGTGCAATAATACCTACACAGCCTGAAATGTAGTTTTACTTGTATCAGCCCATTGTGAAAGCAAAATAAGACCATTCTATTCTAATCCATATTATAAGTGTTTCAATAAATTTAATTTTAAATTTTATGTGTGAGCATATTTTCTTTCAGTTTCTGTGATTATTTTACTATCTTTCTTCATTTGTACCTCCTAGTGGTGTACCTGTGCACTTTAACTATTGTTTTCCTGTACAATGAATCTAAAACTGTATGCATTGCTGTAGTGAGCTTCACACTGCCTGTCCCTGTGTTAAAGTACCACCTGCAAATGAAGTGAGTGATGTAAAATGGCCACCCAGCACCATGGTGAATTTAGCAAGGAGGCGTGGCTCGGGTGAGCCTGTGTGCTCAGGGTATATATAGCAAAAGCACCATGTTAGCACTTCTGAGCTGTTGGGACACTCCCAGTCTCACCTCAGGTGTAGGGCAAAGAAGCAAGTGACACGGCCAAGCTGTGGATTTCTGCTCCTTGCCGTCAATTCTGGGCAACCTTCCCCAAAGCTCAGCTGACGTGACTCTGGATTTTCTCAAAATATTTCAGAAGGAGAAGGAGGCTTTCTGAAGGTAAACTTGTGAGTTCTGTACCATCTTTTTCCACAATTGTGATCACATGTAAGCAGCATTACCTTCATAGAACGCTGAAGCTGCATGTCCTTCAGTTATGCAGTTAATGATTATCTGCTGAGAGGGATGACAATTTAAAAAAAACAATGCTGGGAAAATGAGCCGGCAAAACCAAGTGATGGCATGCATTCTGATGCCTGCGTATTGCTCCAACATTGCACCCCCTTTTTAGAAATTGGTACATTTCTATTCTCAAGTTTGCTATACTGTATTCTGCAACAATCTGAGAAAAGCCAAGAATAGCCCCTAATAGTAATAGATTCATGTCTCAGTTAAACCATGCTGTCTTTTTAAGGGAGTCAGCAGTAAGGCAATCAGATGCAACACTAGCCTGGTGTCACATGGTGAATGTCAGTCAAACTTACTGCAGATTATTTTTGGCAGGGTCATTTCTGTCACTTATCTTGCAGTACTTGCAAATAACATGTTAATAAAATATGGTCTTTTTTTTTGTTTTACTTTTTTTAGAGTATTTTTCTGTTCAGTGTGGATGTCAAGTATGTGATTTATGATGCTCTAAAGATCTAATTATTACAATTTGTTTTTCTGCTTTTACATTTAATGCTACATCTGACATCTTCAAACTAACTTTACAATATTGCACATTTGTTTATCAAAGAGATGCTACCATCAAATAGCATCTGTACAATACCAGAATGTTCAGCGGTGATACTACTTCACTGTTTGGAGTTTGTCATTTACATTCAGTCATACCTGTACAGCACTACGGTCACTCCTGCAGTTCCCTTAGTGCGATGGATTTTAGACTATGAAAATTAATTTACACGATTTCTAAAGTGAAATTCTCCATTAGACATATAGCCATGCCTCGGAAGACCTAGTCAATTAGTTTTATTCAGTTTTGCCTCATAGGTGGCAACAGTGAAATATTAGGATGTAGGTCTTAGGGGGACTTCTGCACAATGAAACCGCTGACGTGTAAGTTATGCTTCTGATAAGCATAATTATGTCATTTTAGATTCAATGTGCAGATACATATAAAATAATCAATAAACAAAGCAAAACTTGCTACTAGCCAAGATATCATACATATTGTTTTAAAAATTGTCTACAAAACCTAACCAGGTAAATCAGAATTGGCCACTTTTAATACAAAGAGCTGGAGTGATTTTCCCAAACAAATGCTGTTAATTATACTGTTCTCTTTCAAAATAACTCAATCAGAAATCAAAGTATTAAGATTATTAATAAGGTTTCGAGAACATAAAAAAGTGTTTCTGTTTAAAAAAAAGTGTGGCTAATGGAAAAAAAAGTTGTTGATTGTTGATTACACACCAAACAAGAGGCCAGTTTGTGAGGCCCCTGCTGATACCTGAAATGTAGGGTCCAGTCCAGGAGGCTCGGGGGAAAACAGGTGTTTTAGGTGTCCCTCAGATTCCAGGCTAAAAATACCTGCTGTGACGTCCTGGAGCGTTCTGAAGAGCATCTGCTGCAGCAGCCAGCACACATTCAAGTCACGGTAGTCCTCTGGTAAAAAAAAGTGATTAGAAATTGAGCCTTTGCTGGAAAATGCCAAGGAGACGATGGCACAAAGCTGTAAATAAATAGGGTGAAACTAGATTTTACATCTTTAAGCTGGACCCTTTCACATCTCAAACCAATATGAGTTATGACTCTCATTTATAGCATTATTACTGGGAGGATATTATGTCATTGCTCGTAATTCAGTCATTCTTCTGTCATCTTCTCTCTGAGGAAGTTGTGTGACATGTCGACAGAGGTTCCAACATTCACACAGCCACTACAGAATATTGTGGCTCTCGAAGGTACAACTGCATCCTTCGAGGCCCATGTCAGTGGTAAGTGGCTGCTGTAGCACGTTCTCTCACTATAGCTCGACATCTGTCTACAGGTGAGCACATTATTTACATGAACAGGCACCATTCACCACAAACTTTTAACCTCATGTCTGTAAATTACAAAAATCATAATCATCACCATCATCATAATCTTCACACAACTTCAGCTTAAAAGAATCACGGTGCAAAGTATAAAGATAAAATATGAAAAATAAAGCATGCATGACAATATGTCTGAAGTAAACATTTTGCTCTGCAAGCTTCTATTCCTTCCTGGTTGTGGTCATTGCCCTGCCAATTTCTTTTCTGTGCCAACAGGTGTCCCAGTTCCAGAGGTGAGCTGGTTCCGTGATGGCCAGGTCCTTTCTGCTGCGGCTCTGCCTGGTGCACAGATCTCATGTAGCGATGGCCGTGCTGTGCTTATCATCCCCACCGTGACGGCTGCACATGGCGGCAGGTTTTCCGTTCGAGCTACTAACTGCGTTGGCCAGGCCACAAGCACTGCAGAGTTGGTGGTCACAGGTGAGAGGACTGCTGTGCCATGCAGAATACTGTGTTTTGGGAGGAGGGCCCGTATTCCTCTGGCTCAAATATTTATCATTCACTATCGTGTTAATTCAGTGCATGTGTCATCTTGTGTAAAAATGTTGCTTCAGGATTCATTATGCATTTCATTTATGGTATATGAAGTAGACAAAGATAATTATTTTACTAATAAAACGTATTCCCTTTATGCAATGAGTATTGCTTATAAAAATATAATTAAGCTTAGTGATTTTTTTGCATTCCCAATAGCCACTTCTTTAGTTAATTGTTTAAGAGCTACAGGCTAATGATAATTACTAAGTGGAAATTAACAAAAATGGCTTGTCAATATTAAAGGGCCAAAACAAGAAATAGTACTGTCTAGTGATTTTTACCATTATAATTATTTTAAACAAAAATCTGTTTTAATATCTAATGAATAATCTCGGACAAAAAGACAAGTACTTGAATCCTTCCTTAAGACTACTTTAAGTAATTCACTTGAAGCTGCCTCTTACCGATCTCAAACTCATTTTGCAGCAGAAACCACGCCCCCCAGTTTCATTCAAAAACTCCAGAGCATGTCGGTGAAACAGGGAAGTCAGGTGACATTAGCTGTACGCGTCACAGGAACCCCTACACCTGAGGTGAAGTTCTTCCGGGAGGGAAGTGAGATTCAGAGCTCCACTGATTTTCGACTTCTCCAGGACGGAGACCTTTACAGCTTGGTCATTGCTGAAGCTTTCCCTGAAGATTCTGGAATGTTCTCTGTCAGTGCCACCAACAGCAGTGGCCGCGCTACTTGTACAGCGCAGTTACTAGTTCATGGTTAGGGTCTTTTTTGAACCTGTTTTTTACACTGAAATTTTGCTGTGCTTATTTCGCACTGAGAGAGTGGGCTTTGACTTGGAAAAAACTATCCATTCATTACAGAAATTACTGCTTTGATAATCTCTGATTTGCTGAAAAAATTCAATTTTGGTTATTGTCTTTGAATTTTCATAAATTTAAAGTGGCTGTTTTATTTCCAGGTGAAGAAGAACCAGTTCGCTCCATGGAAACTATCATCATTTCATCTGAAAAGATTTTACAGAAAGAACAATCTATTGTTAAAAAGGTAATAAACTGGTAATAACAGCTCCCTGACAACAAGGCAAAGTTCTGGTGCATATAAAGCACCGAGTATTCAAACATATATATACTGCAACCGGTATACGTATGTTTCAGGTTGTTCATTCACAACCAGTACCTTCCATCATCGAAGCTGTCATTGTGCCGCCAACCATTGTAGCTGTAAGTATTTTTTCAGTCAGTCAATAATTTACTTAGCGTAGTTTCAGTTTATAAACTTTAACCAAAAGTGTCATTGCTGTTCCTCAGGGCCTGAGTGACACCTCTGTCACCGAGGGTGAATCAGTAACTCTGGAGTGTCAGATTTCTGGCCAGCCTGTCCCCAGTGTAGTCTGGTTCCGAGAGGAGTACAGGATTGAGAGCTCGTCTGACTTCCGTCTCTCTTATGAGAATGGATGTGCCCGTCTGGTTATCCGTGAGGCCTTTGCTGAAGACAGCGGCCGTTTCACGTGCACAGCGACAAGTGAAGTTGGCTCTGTGAGCACCTCCTGCTTCCTGACTGTCAAGGGTAATCCGTGTTTCTCTTTTTCATAAGTTTCCTGGTTTTGTGTCTTTGTGTATCTGGTTAAAATCATCCATCCATCCACCCATCCATCCACTTTCCATAATTAGTTTTCCAGGGCAGTGAAAAGAACACTGGAATTATGGGGACACTTTTTTAAGTCAGCACATTTCCTTTGCAGTATTAGAGGAGCCCGAGATCAAAGAAGCCATAACTAATGCCAGTTTCTCAAAACAAGTTGAGACTGAAGAGATGCAGTAAGCACAGCATGCTAACTGAATCTGCAGCAGAGATACAATAATCGCAGCAAGCTACCTGGAGCTGCAGCAGAGATACAATAAGCACAGCAAACTAACTAGAACTGCAGCAAAGATACAATAAGAACAGCATGCTAACTGGAACTGCAGCAGAGATACAATAAGCATATAGCATGCTAACTGGAGCTACAGCAGAGATACAA
>JAACJT020000001.1:38987475-39002932 GCA_009936485.2 Gymnarchus niloticus | reverse complement strand
ACAGCATGCTAACTGGAACTGCAGCAGAGATACAATAAGCATATAGCATGCTAACTGGAGCTACAGCAGAGATACAATAAGCACGGCGTGCTAGCTAGAACTGCAGTAGAGATACAATAAATACAGCAAGCTAACTACAACTGCAGCAGAGATACAATAAGCACAGCAAGCTAACTAGAACTGCAGCAGAGATACAATAAGCACAGCAAGCTAACTGGAGCTGCAGCAGAGATACAATAATCATAGCATGCTAACTGGAGCTGCAGCAGAGATACAACAAGCACAACATGCTAACTGGAGTTGCAGTAGAGATACAATAAGCACAGCATGCTAATTGAATCATCAGCAAAGATTAAATAAGCACAGCATGCTAATAACCGAGTAAAATAAATTATTCTATTTGCATATTTCTTATCTGTTCAATATTTTGAGTGACATTAAAATTATTTTGAATGACTTCTAGTGTAACCATGGAGGCCAAAAAACATATCATATCTGAGGTGAATGGCCTGGTGGAGTCAGAGGAGGGCGTGCCCCCATTCTTTGTGATGAAGCCATCTGTGCAGAGGCTAGTGGAGGGCAGAGCTGTGGCCTTTGAGTGCCAAATTGGTGGTAGCCCACAGCCCCATGTATACTGGAAGAAAGCTGGAGTGCCGCTAAGTAATGGCTACAGGTATGCTGATTGTAGGCCTCCAGCTCCACTTTATGGTAAGAAATGTTTTGCTGTAATGGGTTGAAAGCATCATTTTAATTTTGGTCCCCAAAGGCACAAGATTCTCCATGACAAGGAGACCGGACTGTGTAGGCTACAGATATCCATGATGCTCGTTGACGATGCAGGACATTATGTCATAACTGCCAGGAACCGCTTTGGAGAGGCCTCTGCCTCAGCCATCCTGCTCAAGGAAGGTTTGTCCTCCATCTTTAAAAAAAGAAACAAACACATCCTGGTTCAGTCACATCGAGGGTTGAGACCCTTTGAGCTCAAGTGATAATTAATAAGTATTAAAATTTTGTGATGATTGTGTGAATTATGTTAGCAACCCTTTCAGGTATCTGTGCATTGATAAGGCTTGATGTGGGGTGTTGATAACATGGAGACATGGGTCAATGGGTCTGGTTATACAGAGGAGTATGAAGCCCTCAGCAAGCAGCACAGGATGATATCTGGAGGGCAAGTGGTGGGCCTTGGGTATGAGTCCAAAGAGAGGCAGACTGCTCCCATGGTCATAGGAGAACCCCAGCAAAGGCACGTTCTTGTGGAGAAGAGGACGGTTCAGCAGACACAGGTGATGGCTAGCTGCACCTTGGAGCAGATACAGAAAAATTCTACCCTAAATGGTCATTAAATTAAAATGTTTATTTTCCTTGATGGCTGGTTTTTAATATAGCAATAGAACATAGAATTAACAATTAATTTGCATTTATTTCTAATAACTGTCCTCATTCCTCATTAACAGGAATTCCAGATCTCTGCTTTCGAAGTAAGGATTATCCAGGAGATTGAGCTGCGAATCCTTCAGAGCAACTATCAGGAGCTGGTGATGAAGGATGGAGAAGAGATGGTGATGAATGTGTCAGGTCATGAGGCTGTGAAGCCCTCATTTGACATGCCAGTGAAGAGCCAAAGGATGGTGGAAGGAAAGGGTGCCACCTTTCACTGCAGAGTAGCTGGATCTCCCCTGCCTAAGGTAACCTGTATGAGAGGTAATACTGTGCTCAGTTATGTGGAAGTGACACATCACAGCACCTCAGTTTTCAGACCATGTCAGCATTTGTACTGGTGGTACTTTGGCATTCCACAACAGAACTCGACAAAAATGGGAACGCAGGCCCCAGGTGTTTCCATAGTTCGATATCAAGTTTAAAGAGCCTGTTTAGTGTACTAGAGACACTGCAAGATGAGTTACAAGGAATGAGTGAAAGAAACAGCTACACTGAAATGTATAAACTTTTTTTATTTTTTACTATTGCCTATTGGTTATAATTTTGCACTGTCCTGTCTTACGTGCTACCATATGTTTATGCATTGTAACCCCCCCATAACCCTGCCATCTGTGTTGCACTCCATTTATTGTAAATCTGTACTATGTTTTTGCCCCCCATGCCCTGTCTCCACCCCTGCAACTCTGGCAAAAGATTCTTACTGTGCTCTCCAGAACACGTGACAATAAAATTTGACTTGACTTGACTTGAATGTCAGAATAGCAGAGTGAAAAGAGAAAATACTGTAGTCTGTATCAGTTACTGATCTAGGGCCTAATAAACTGAATAGTTATTAGCAAATAAAACAGGCTTCTGAGAACTGGATGATCATTTCCTTCCAAGTACAACCTGATGAGAGAATTCATGGCCACATACATTTCAGACACTGTATGTCATGGAGAAATATTTTTTTCACTTCTGCTATTGTAATGAACTGACCTGTTTTCCATCATCCTTGGGTACTTTCCAAAAAGGTTGCCTGGTTCAAAGATGGGAGGCGCATCCAGCACAGTGACCACTACCAAATTGAAGCTCTGCAGGATGGGAGAGTCAGTCTCCATCTACCTGTGGTACAGCCTGAAGATGAGGGAATCTATACTGTGCTAGCTGCTAACGTGAATGGGAATGCCGTCAGCTCTGGGAAGCTCCAGGTGGAGCTCAGTACAGCAAGTGTGGCTCAGCCGTATGTCCCTCAGCCAGCGGCTGTCACGGCAGTCCGGTGTGTTTCACCTCCTGTTTACATCACATGGTCATTCATTTTAAAAACAACTTTCTTCCATTACCTATTTAAAATATATGTAAAGTACTGACATTGCTTAAGGATTTCTGAGGAGAAACTTGCCCAAACCATTCATGTCCCTACCTGAGCACAAAGCTCAGATGGCTGATTGTAAGTTCTTTGCCTCTCCTCAGCTCTGCAATCCCACAAACTGTGAGCCACACTTCTGCATACACACCAGAGGAGAATAATGAGGCTGAGATGGAGAGAATGTATAAGCCCATATTCGTCATGAGGCCCTCTTCACTCAGCTGTGCTGAGGGACAGACTGCCAGGTTTGATGTCAAAGTTGCAGGTAGCCCTATGCCTGAGACCTTCTGGTTTCACAATGGTAAGGCATGTTGAATGTTCTTCAGTCTTGATCTTTAATAGTATTGATTGTTGCTTATTCAATCATTCACAGGAGGCATAGCAGTACAAAACATGAAAAGGGTGAGATTAGACTGTGTTCTGCTGTGTGCCTGTTGAGGCAGCGAGAGCCACTTCAATGTGTACCTTGAGATGTTAGTTATGAATCTATAAACAATATTCGGAACTAAGTTTTCAAATCTTTGTATGTTCTTTATACTTCATGCAACTAATGCGAATGTTCAAAACGGTCAAAATCTCTCTTACAGGGAAGATAGTGTGCAACGACTACACACACAAGATGGTAGTAAAGGAAAATGGTGTTCAGTCACTGATTGTGGTCCCAGCTCTTCCAGAGGACTCCGGGGAATGGTCTGTGGTAGCCAAGAACAGATTTGGGCAAAGCTTAATCTCCATGACGCTCACCGTGGAGGGTACTTTACAACTCTTTGAAAACCTGCCAACATATTTCCTAGGCTATCGCTAAGGAAGTCATTTAGCACTCAGTGCTTCTGCATCATTTCACTTGTCATTATTACTCATATTTTCAGCTAAAGAAATTATGACACAGCCTCATTTTATTGAGAAACTGAAGAACATCAGTGTCAAGGAAAGAGCATCCATCGAGTTTGCTGTCAAAGCTACTGGAAACCCTTTGCCTGACATTGCTTGGCTTAAAAATAGCGAAATCATTTCCATCTACAAGTACCCAAATTTCAGGTAAGACATATCAACACAATAAGAAAATGCAATTTCAGCAGCTGAAACAGTAATTCACATCAAAATTCCAGTCTTTAATCACCATCATATCACGAATAAGTATTCAGAGTAAATTTACTCTTGTACCAATAATTTATGGAGTCAATAAAAATATATATAAATATATACATATATGTTTATGTATATGTTCAGGATTGAAGGCACAAAAGGAGAGTCAAAGTTTACTATCAATGCGGCCAGAGCCGAGGACAGCGCCTGGTACACGGCTATTGCTGTCAACAAAGCAGGGCGCGACACCACCCGTTTCAAGGTCAATGTCAAGGTGGAGCTCAGTGAGCCCACACCTGGAAGGAGGCTGATCATCCCGAAGGGCACCTATAAGGCTAAGGAGATAGCCCCTCCTGAGCTGGAGCCGCTTGCTGTTCGCTATGGGCAGGAGCAGTGGGAAGAGGGGGACCTTTATGACAAGGAAAGGCAGCAGAAACCGCACTTCAAAAAGAAGCTCTCATCGGTTCGGCTGAAACGCTTTGGTGCTGTGCACTTTGACTGCAGGTTAACTCCCATAGGTGACCCCACCATGACCGTGGAATGGCTCCATGACGGACAGCCGCTGGCGGCGGCAAATAGGCTGCGCATGACTAATGAGTTTGGCTATTGCAGCCTGGACTATGAAGTGGCTTATTCAAGGGATAGTGGCATCATCACCTGCAAGGCTTCGAATAAGTATGGAACTGACCAGACTTCTGCTACCTTGATTGTGAAGGATGAAAAGGGTCTTGTAGAAGAAACTCAGCTGCCAGAGGGCATAAAGGGAAAGCAGAGGATTGAAGAAATCGAGCGTTTTGTCCATGAGGGTGCTCCAAGTGGTGTCACTGATGATGATGTGTCAGAGAAGTCCAAGCCTGAGATTGTACTCCTCCCTGAGCCAGTCATGGTACTTGAAGGAGGCACTGCCAGGTTCCGCTGCAGAGTGACTGGTTACCCAATTCCAAAGGTAAACTGGTACCTCAACAAACAGCTAATTCGTAAGAGCAAGAGATTCAGGCTCCGCTATGATGGCATTTACTATTTTGAGATTACTGACTGCAAATCTTATGATTCCGGAGAGGTCAAAGTAATGGCCGAGAATCCTGAGGGTGTAGCAGAATACTCTGTGAAGCTGGAGATCAACCAAAAGGAGGACTTCAGGTCCATCCTCCGTCGAGCCCCTGAGCCGAAGAGCCCTGAGTCTGGCACTGTCCCTGACTATGGTGGCCTACCCTTCAAAGTCATCAAGGTCGAGGAGCCCCCTGAGATGGTCCAATCAAAAGAGACCGTCAAACTGAAGAAGGCTGAGAGAGTCATCCATGAGATAGCTACAGAGGAAACTGAAGAGCTGAAAAACAAGTTTAAGCGCAGGACAGAGGAAGGCTATTATGAAGCCATTTCTGCATTAGAGCTTAAATCACATAAAAAGGATGAATCCTATGAAGATATGCTGAAGAAGAGCAAAGAAAAACTTCTTCACAGGACCAAAGAAGTAACGGAGAAAGATAAGGTAGAGGAGCAAGGCTCAAGGGCAGTTTCTGTTACCAAGATAGAAAAAGTAGTGTTAGACCCCAGCATGAAGACCCCCAGAATCCTGGACCGTATCCAGAGTCAAACTATTTCAGAGAATGAGGAGGTTCGCTTCAGAGTACGAGTGGATGGAGAACCGACACCTGAATGTCAATGGTTCAAGAACGGAATAATTCTGGAGAAGTCAGAGCGCATTAACTGGTACTGGCCAGAAGACAAAGTGTGTGAATTAGTAATTAAAGATGTTTCAGCTAGTGACTCTGCTAGCATCATGGTAAAAGCTGCCAACATTGCAGGAGAGACTTCAAGCCACACATTTCTGCTTGTGCAAGGTAAAATACTACTTGACCAACCTCTGCAATATGGTCACGGCATGGTCTCTTAGTGCACAAAATGCACATGCAGTCCTTTAGTTTAAATTATGGTCTGAGTGCTCCAGTTGTGAGAGCACAAAATTGGCATTGATGATTGAATTAACCATCCAACTGCTTATCATGGATAGGGTTGTGGAGGTGGGGAGCCTTCAGCTTATTCCTTGCAGCTCTGGGAACAAGGCAGTGATGCAACCTGGACAAGATGCCAGTCCATCACAGGGGACACTCATACACTATGGGCAAATTAGACACCAGTCAGCCTAACTACATGTCTGTGGAATGTGAGGGGACACCAGGGTAACCAGAGTCAATTCATGCAATGTTGAGAGAACATGCAGACTCCACACAAAGAACAGTGGTGGGAGGCAATAGCTATACTCAGTAAGCCATCATATCACCCCTACATTACATCATGCAGTGTTACATGATTAACTGTAGGCTGTCCTCCAAATTCAAGAACTTTTTTAATCTGATAGCTGCTTGTAAAAAATCTGGATGCCAGAGTTGGAGGACCCATTGCCCTTGTAGTGTACTAGTGCTCCTTTCTGCAAGGCAGTCAGTGGCTGACACTGTGAAAAAGGGCGGAATGATGAAAATGTGAGCTGGATTCAACAGCTGTAGTCTTCCTGAGGGACAAGGAGCCAATGCCGACATGAAAGGTTCACAATGAACTGTACATGACTAAACCAAGGGAAGACATCAGGTAAACATAGTGTAGTGTTTTGTCATGGGAACACACAAAGCAGGGCTCAACTCGAACTTTTTAATTGCAGCCGACGTCCGCCTCAGCCGCACTTCACAATAATGTTGCAAATCGTAAAAACAAGGTTCTCTTATGAATATAACTCCCAAACTCTCCAAAATGTCTGCAAAACTTCCCTTCAAGTTCAGGCTCACCTATTTTCCCATAAATCATTATCTACCCTCTAAGGAGACCCCACAAAAACAACAACAGAAATATTTACAATTGCTAAAGTCTGTCAGTTTTAGCACTAGGATGCTAATATATGTAATTCTGCAACATACTGAAATAATGAAATTTATGAAAATTCTTGTCTTTTTCCCTGTTTTGCACAAAAGCCAAGCATGTCATTACATTTACCCAACAACTGGAAGATGCTGCTGCTAAAGAGAAAGACACAATGGTGACCTTTGAGTGTGAAACCAGTGAACCATTTGCCAAAGTGAAATGGCTGAAGAACAATGAGGAGATTTACCCAGGAGACAAATACAGGATGCACTCTGACCGGAAGGTGCATTTCCTCTCTGTGCTTAGCATTGACATTGGTGACATTGCGGAGTACACCTGTGCTGTTGCTGATGCAGATCATATCAGAACATCTGCCAGACTCACCGTTGAGGGTAATTCAAGTCTTTGAATTATTATGCTATTGCAATACCTGGATTCATTCACCTTTCATTTATTGCAGGTCTATGTGCTGTTTATTTTCACATGTAACATGACTGTACTCTACTCGTTTTTTTGCACTGATGTGTAGGCTCCCCACTAAGTATTTTGAAGAACGTGGAAAATGCAGAAGTTCCCGAGACTTACACAGCAAACTTTGAGTGTGAAGTGACACGTGAGGATGCTGAGGGCACCTGGTTTTTTGATGATATGGAGATCTTTCCCAGCAGCAAATATGTCATATCCTCACGCCGTGGAAGGAACAGCCTCTCAGTCAAAGATGTGCGGAGGGAGGACCAGGGAGAATACACTTTTGTTGTGGGTGAACTGAAGACAGCTGCTAGACTGAGGATGAAATGTAAGTTTCTCCAAACATGGAGAGAAAAGGAATGGTTAATGAGAGGAGTCAAAGAACCAAAATCATCATTACAACAGCTAAAAGAAAATTTGCTGTCATTTTTTTATGATCGTGACAAACAAGACAGGTAGCCTTAAATATTCTTGTTTAGTGAATGCTAAAAAGAAACTTGTTTCTGCTTCCTTTAGTGCGTCCAGTGTCACTTATGCAAGGCCTCTCAGATGTGACTGTCTGCGAAGGTGACAGAGCTGAACTGGAGGTGAAGTTATCTCAAGAGAATGTTGAAGGCACCTGGTTGAAGGATGGCCAAACCCTTGATGTCACTCAGCATGTTCGCTTGATGACTGGCAAGCTCACTCACAAACTCCTCATCGAAGAAGCTTACAGGGATGACAATGGAATATATTCCTTTACTGTTGCTGATCAGGACATCTCAACCTCTGCCAAGCTAACTGTTCAGAGTGAGTCCTTGCTTTAATCTGCAGCAGTGTTTCAATTCATGTGAGATTTACAAATAATGTTACTTATCTTATGCTGCTGTTTTATCTTACATACTGTAGCTATCAGCATTTTGACCCCACTAGAAGACGTGGCCACAATTGAAGGCACCAAAGCTGTTCTGCAGGCTAAAATCTCTGCTGCTGATGTCAGCTCAGTTAAATGGTACCATGATGACAGGCAAGTGATACCTAGTGAGAGAGTGCAGTGGATTGCCAAAGGATCCAAGCAACGTTTGGTCTTCAGCAGGACATTTGCCTCTGATGAAGGGTACTACAGACTGGCTGTTGGAAGCACTGAAAGCCAGTGTCACCTGGCCATTGAAAGTAAGCATGATTACAGCAGTGCATAATTGCTTCTTGCTGATTGTGGTATAAACTGTTGACATGATCATTCACCTTTTTTTAAAAGACATAAGCATCTTGAAGCAGATGGAGGACCAGGTGTGTGCAGAAACCCAAAATGTTACCTTTGAAGTGGAGCTGTCTCACCCAGGGATTGATGTTGTCTGGACCTTCAACAATGAGCAGCTCAAAGCTGGTCCAAAATACAAAATTGAGTCTTATGACAAGCACTACACCCTAACAGTAGTGATGGTTGCAAAGGATGAGGAAGGGGTATATACATTTGCTGCTGGGGAAAAGACATGCACCGCCAGACTTACAGTTTCTGGTAAGAAGACCATGATTTTGTGCAATAAAAATACGAGTTTTCATTCATTTGAGCAAAGTTCAATAATGATGAGCAATATAACATCTCTTTCACCATTGCAGGTGGTGCTATTACAAGACCCCTCCAGAATGTGACGGTTGCAGAGTCACAGACTGCTGAACTAGAGTGTGAGGTGGCCAATCCTAATGCCGAGGGTCTGTGGTTGAAGGACGGCAAACGTGTACATTTCAGTGACAACATCAGGAGCGAGGACCTCGGGGAAGTCAGGCGCCTCATCATCGTCATCACTAGGCCTCAGGACATTGGTGAATATACCTACCAGCTGGGAAACTCTCAAACAACAGCTCACCTCAAAGTGGAAGGTACCTACCAGTTAAGGCTGTATATTAACCTTTGGATTTGCTACATTTTTTTCCCATAATTCATGTGGGCCACGTGATTTTAACCTTATTCACATTTGTCACTAAAAGCTGTGAAAATCAAGAAGACCCTAAAGAACCAGACAGTTACTGAGACCCAGGATGCAGTGTTTGGTCTAGAGCTCAGTCATCAGAATGTGAAAGGTCCCCAGTGGACCAAGAATGGACTGCCAATTCAGCCCAGTGACAAGTTCAACATGAGGATAGATGATTCAGTCCACACACTGGTGATCAAGAACTGTACCACACAGGATGAATCGGTTTATGGATTTAAACTTGCAAAGCTCTTTGCAAGTGCCAGGCTGAGTGTTGAGAGTAAGTTTAATGTATGCATGTGTAATTGTGAATGCTGTTGCACAAGAATTTTTGAAAAAGAGAGTTTACAGCTCATCTACCTTGCATTTAGCTATCAAGATTGTGAAGAAGCCCAAGGATGTCACATTGCTGAAGGACGGTACTGCTTGCTTCGAGCTTAGCTTATCACTTGATAACATCCCTGTGAAATGGATGTTCAACAATACTGAGCTAACACCCAGTGAGAAGTGTGTCATACTGTCTGAGGGGAAGCTTCATAAACTGATCATTGAGAATGTGGATACCCACAACGCGGGGGAGTATACAGCTGTGGCCAGCCATTTGCATTGCAGTGCATTTCTAAACATTGAGAGTAAGCAGACATGTTTTACTGATTAGATTTATCATCTTATTATACATTTTATTATTTTTCTGGTAACAATACTTTGCATCCATTTTTCCAGCCTTAAGTATTACAAAGCCTATGAAAAACATTGAAGTGGCTGAGACCAAGACAGCCATATTTGAGTGTGAAATCTCTCATGTTAACACGCCATTTGCGTGGCTGAAGGAAGACATGGAGATAGAGGCCAGTGAGAAGTTTGTGATTGTGGTGGAGGGAAAGGTCTACCAGCTCAAGATAAAGAATGCTAGCCAACAAGATGCTGGAGAATACACCTTCTTCTGTGGAGATGACTGTGCAGCCTCAGCCACTTTGACAGTTACTCGTAAGTCATTATACTCATGCTGGACAATCATTTCTTTGGCGTCTCTTTCAGAATGTTCATGATATTGTCACAGTGCAGTTAGTACACCAAATGTACCAGTATAAAATCAGTACTTTCTGCTGATGATGGATTTTTGTAACTAGTTGGAGAACTATTCACATATCAACTAACGGAGCACAAGAAGGACCCTGCGTCATGTACAGAAACAACTATATACTTTATATGAAAAATACTGAAACTATTGTTGCAGTTCTTGTTTGTATAAATTCTTGTATATATTCATCTAAAACACCGAAAACACATTTACAATTGCAAATACTTGTAAATGTGTACATCAATACCAATACATTTGTATGTCTTCATGATGATGCTAACACAGTAACGCTTCCTTTCAGCGCAAAAATCCACAAAAGACAGAACATCCAGAACTCAGGGGTACGTCTTGATCATGTGCTGCACGAGTAAACCAAGCATAGTGACAGAAGCTGCTATTGGTTAAACCCAGCATAGTGAAAGAAGCAGCTACTGGGTAAACCCAGCATAGTGACAGAAGCTGCTCTTTGTTAAACCCAACATAGTGACAGAAGCAGCTATTGGTTAAACCCAGCATAGTCACAGAAGCAGCTATTGGGTAAACCCAGCATAGTGACAGAAGCTGCTATTGGTTAAACCCAGCATAGTGACAGAAGCAGCTATTGGTTAAAGAGTCCACTTTAATACTACAAACTACACGACTTAACTCTGCAGCTCAGAGTGGGCATTGTCGCTCTTCTGTTATTTATCATGCTGGATGCATTCTCTTGCATGCCAATGGTTGCTGTTGATTGCAGCTTGGTCAATGCTAAAGGGTGATGCAACACTACTAGGTTATTCTTTAATTAGTGTTCCATCGTTAATGAACGTCTCATATTTTACACTGGTGCTGTTGGCACTCCAGTTTGTCGAGCTCTTTGTGATGCCATCCTGAGAACTTCAGACAAGAAGCAATCAGTAAAAGGATTAAACTGAAAAACTGAGTGCATGTTCTGGTTCTGTGTAATATCAGGGTGCATAATGTACATGGACAACATATTGGACATCTCCTTGTTTTACTTGACTAGCAAGAGGTCAATTTTTCCTTCCTGGTTGTATTTACAGTGATCAAAGCCTGGGAGAATACTGAAATAGGAACTGGAAGACAAAGGTATGAGTACAAACTCCCCATACTGAACAGAAACTGTCCTCTCTGCTAATGGGCCAGACAGCCATTTCATGCTGGGGACAAAATCTTAGCATTGAGCACTTTGTGAATTTTCCTTTTTTGTTCTTGTATTCTTGTACAGAAAGCAGGTTTGATCTGTTATATTATATCTGAATCGATACAATCAGGATTATGCATGTCTTTTACACTTTCAGAACTGCAGGAAAAGTTTAATTTGTTCCTAAATAAAGGCTAGTCTAAGCTTAAAAGTAAACCACCACAAAAACCACCACTAAACCACCACAAAAAGTAGGCTATAAAAGAACATATTAAGCAGTCTGCCTCCTGGATGTACAAGTGACACTATTCTTAAAAAAATCAATATGTAGTTTAATGCTATTTATATGCATATATTGAGGAACTGTCTACACACAAACAAATTATCATAAACATGTATATTAATATGTAATATTTAAATACAAAATTTCCAACTTCCAATTTTGCTGAGAGCATCCTTTCTTTAATATGTATTTATATTTCCTTTCTATTCTCCAGAATTTATTTTTTTATTATTTTTTTTTTTACGAAGGGCCAGAACCTGTGGATAACAGACACCAAGCACAAAGTGTCTGTTCAGGCATCGAACAGCGCTTAATTCAAAGTATAACTTCTCCTGTTTGCTACCCTAATTGGTCATCATTTGTAAATTCATGGCCTGAAAGCATTAAACCCCCTTTTACTGAAAGATTAAACTTTACTTTGTTGCACTCGCTATTTTAGTTTGCACTGACTTTTCCTCCAACTGCAAGTTTCATAGGAAGAGAATAATACACAAGGTAGTAAAACATTATGAAGCACATGTTTACCTGTCTAGTTTAGTGATTGACATTATTAGGGATGTATTTATATATATCAAGTGGATCAGGCGCTTATGTAGCCTCACTTGAGGTGTATTCAATGGAAAAATAAGTCAATAGTTTTAACTTGTGAGATGGTCACTGAGGACAAAATGATTCATTTATTTGTTGTGCAAAGACTGCTAAAATGTTCATACGGAGTCTGATGGATGAGACATATTTGGTTTTGAAGTGTGCATCCCTCTAGGACATTGAGAGAGGAGATGGCAGATTTGCTGAATACTTCACCATCACACACTGTAATGGATCCAGCAAGGACAAATCTAGTGGTGGTGGCTTTATGGTGGAAGCAAAGCTGACTGTTCTCTAGAACCCATAGTCATGATTTGAGTCATGTATGACTGAATCAGTGCCTGCCTAAACTGTCAAAATGAAAGATGTGAAAGAACAAAATAGAAGAAGGGAAGAGGAACAGAAGAGAATTACATGGCTTGGCCTACTGCAGTCCTGTGCAGAACCAGTACGGTTCTCTGAACTGAAATACGGTTTGGTGGCTATTGTGTTGATTATGGAAGGAAGGATGGTGAGATGAGGATCTAGAAAAGTACCAGAGTGGATCCTTTTGAGTGTTGAAGACACATTAACAGAATCTGTATTGTCATTGGTCTCTACCAATAAAAATGTTAGTAGAAATATTCTCAGCAAAGCATGTTACGTGTGATTATGCCTGATGGAAAAAGGATGGTATTGCCATCTGTCTGCAGTTAAGAGACAGTGTATTTGCAGTTTGCTCAGCACCCACCTGCAAAACACCTGGTCTGGCATGAGATGGAAAGGAATACAAGGACTGAGAGAATGGCATCGCCAATTCTGGAAGATAAACGAATTCCCACCACTTATGAATTACCGCATTGGTCCGGAGGCCACATGTAATCAAGGAGATTATGATAAAACATGTATGAATGCAAATGTTCCCACCAAATAATTTCAGGGTAATAAGGCACTCCTGGTGGGAGAAAAACAAGGGCTTCAGCTGGATTTGGGTACAGTCATAGAAACACACTGGCAAAGTCCTGCTGCGGAAGGTGCATACCCTTGCATTGGATCTTGCTGAAAATGTCCAACAGAATGAGAGACCTTTCAAATCCATTTTCCATCACATCATCTTCCCGCTGAAAGAAAAAATCTGATTTTAGGGTGTCCCATATCAGTTTGACTGATACACATTTAATGACTGAATGGGATGGCAATGAGTGAAGAAAATCCAGAGTTTGAACAACAACTTGCTTTGGGAGAAAAAAACATTGTGACTATGAGCTGTGATGAGATGGAAACATGTATCAAAATAAGATTAAGGTGTCAATCTGAGTTGAGGCCCCTGTGGTCAATTTTCATTCAGTATAAGTGAATAAGTCAATTTCCTAGAACAGAGCTAAGGTGTTTCTTTAATATAATTTTCTATCAAGGTCATGGCATGGTGACCTATTTTACTTGTAATAAAAAAATATCCCTATGGCCTAATGGAACTTTGATTCTCCTGTTTAAATGCAGTGATGTGTGGCACCATTAGTACACTGGTACAAATCAATCAATGGCTCCATGGCAGGCTCACACTAAGGAAATGGACAGATCAGTTAGTGTAATGCAGATATAGCAACATATTGTTTTAGCCAAAGAACACAAACTGGTTTGCCCCTGATTTTTGTCAAGAATCCACTTGTAGTCTCTCACCAATATGGTTTTAACAAAATGATGATTGGAAAGCAAAATAATACATGTGATACAGCATAGATATACGTTGGGTATTGAAAGGCAACTCAAATACAAAGTAAGAGCAAATCTTCAACAAGAGTCTGTGTAAAGGTGCCGTGTGTGAATTTGCATATAAAGGGTAACCTCCTGCGGGGTGGGGAGGCTGAGACAGGAAAGGGCAGTGACTTTACATATGAAAGGTATATGTGAAAGCATTTGCCCAACTCCCATCCAATACTAATTCAATCATTGACCTGAGCAAATGCTAGCTTAATCACTTCCTTATTGCCTTAGTGGTACCAGATGAAGCCCCTATCACTGCCCTGACTTCCCCTGTAATCTTAGATTACTCATGGGTTCTGTTTTGAAATCATCAGCCCGGGACATTGAGGCACCTTTCATAATTTGTCCTTACATTTTTAACAGTCAAAAACCAAGCTTCAGTGACTCGGTGACACGCAATCTTGCCTCATACCTGCAAGGCTAGGGACTCAAATCTCACCTTTACCCTGTATGAATGTGGAGTTTGCTTGTTCTACCTCTGTAATGTGAGATTCTTCCAGGTATTCTAGCCTGTTCTTGCAGACTAAATAGATGCAGCTAGTTTGAGGGGCATCTCTAAATGCAAATCCCTAAGTGCATTGTATGTAAGTGTTTGTTCACTATGAAGGACTGAGATCCCTCCCAGGGTGTACCTCTGTCTTGTGCTCTATGCTGCCTGGGATAGGCTCCAGGTCCCCCAGTGATTCTTTAGAAGATGAATGGATGGAATAATAATACTTTGAGATTCTTTTTATTCTTAAACAACATTGCTGTGTCTGTATGCTCCAATAGCAGAAACTACACTGTTGCTAAAAGGGATCAATGCAGAAGAATTCAACAAAGTGACATGAGTGACCCCAAACTCAACAAGGTATACATCTGGAGCATTCGTGTTATGCTCTATAGTCAAGAAGGCAGCAGCTGAGGTCTTTCAAATGAAGCAGGTATCTCAGTTTCACTTGAGTTCTGAGTTCTTGAAGAAGTTATCTTGGACCTTTACATAGTCCTCAACCAGATATGGGGTAGCTAGCTAGGCTTTCTTAGAAGCAATACTTGTGAAAAATAAATGTATATTTGACATTGAGTCTTGAATAGTTTATATGTTTAGGTTCAGAAATAGTAAGTAATGTTATTGTGAAGGGCAATATCAAATATTACAGTAGATCTCCTATCAATCAATCAATCAGTCAATCAATCAATATTTATATAGCACTGTTTCAACCACAGGGTTTACAAAGTGCTTTACAGGCTTCTTAAAAAAGTAGAGAAACAACAAAAAAAGAAATTTAGAGATAGTCTATGAGATAGATTATGGCATCCGGACCCATCACATCTTGGCAAATAGAGGGGGAAGAAGTGGAAGTAGTATTAGATTTTATTTTCCTGGGTTCAAAAATCACTGCAGACGAAGACTGCAGCCATGAAATTAAAAGACGCTTGCTCCTTGGAAGGAAAGCTATGACAAATCTAGACAGCATATTAAAAA
>JAACJT020000001.1:38950683-38972902 GCA_009936485.2 Gymnarchus niloticus | reverse complement strand
TCGATGGCTTAGAGATTGTCATCAGACATTGTTCCTGTGTGGTCGCCAGCTGACAAACTGTCATCAGACATTGTCACTGCGCAGTCGACAGCTGAGAGATTGTCATCGGACATTGTCACTGCACGGTCGATGGCTTAGAGATTGTCATCAGACATTGTTCCTGTGTGGTCGCCAGCTGACAAACTGTCATCAGACATTGTCACCGCATGGTTGACAGCTGAGAGATCGTCATCAGATATTGATTTCTGCTGAGTTTTATGTGTCTTGTCATCATTTGTATTTTCATTTGTATTCAGGGTATTCCTGAATCTTGAATTAAATCCAGACTATGGAATGTACTGTACTATGTTACTATTTTCTTGCATGTAACAGTACTGAATGAATTCTTAAATCAATATGTGCAGTTTTTTTTGAACACTGGATGTCTATGAAGAAAGGAACTAAATAAGCAATCAGTTATGGCCAGGTAGAAAGACATATATTTCCTCCAAAAGAGAATGAATTAAGGATTTCCGTCCATCCATCTATCTGTCCATCTTTCAACTGATGTCTTTAGCAGGGTCTTGGAGAAATTGGGTTTTTGTGCACAGAAATTTAGGAGGCAAAATAGGACAGTACACTTAATCAACAGAGGTTCTGAGACAGGAAGAAAAATAAAAAAGAAACTTGACATAGAATCCTGAACATTAGTACATATACGGTTTCTTTTGCAAAAAGATTTGAAGTGATTGTTTGCCGAATGTCCAAATAGAACATTTTCTAACACCATTGCCAAAAAACAAACAATTCTACCACAGTGACAGAAGTGCTGGCATATTATTGGAGAAATCTGGGGGAGGGTTTCTTGAAGCTTGTCTAGCAAATAGAGTCAAAGAAAGTTCCGGAGAAAATTAAAACAGGGGCTTTTTAATTTGTAGAATATTCTGTAGAGCACGTTTACCAAAAGTCCAAAACTGAAGAATGAAAATATCACAAAAATGTGACGCAAAAAGAAATGAATGATTTTAATAAATACATTTTTTTATGAAAATCTGAAGTTTTAGAAATCCCATCCATGGTGTATCCCAGCATTGTCCGCTGTGCAGTCTGGGATGGGCTCCAGCCAGTCCAGTCTCTACTGCTGATTCTTTTTTAGTTTATTTGTACCTTTCTGGCCTGTTTGTTGCATGTGCGTTTTTGCGTCTTTGACATTCAGAGAATTTTACATTGCTTTTCCATGCATGATAAAATAGGAAGTAAGAAGAGAATTTCAGGTTTATTTATCTCTCTTAATGGTCTACCAAAATTCTCCTTTGTTAGGTAGCATGTGGTATCTCCTTTTCATCATGTACTTATCTGTCTGTCTATGAAAATATCTTATTCCAAATGAAGAGGAATGATGAGATGGCTTTCTATGTGATGTCTGGATACAGTATTGATCTTTAGAGATCATGCAGACACTTATGTTTCCCAATGCAGATGGAAAACCTAAAGAAGAACTCGGAAAAGGAAGGGCCAGCCTTCGAGGTGAGTCTGCTTATTTCAAGTTGTTTGCTAAAGCACCAAAGTACATGCTTCAGTTCTCATGTGTTAATATCACGAGCATCCGATGCTGACACGGCTGCGGTATGTAACTGTTGTTGTGAATGGAGCTTCTTGTTGGATGGTAATTTTTTACAAATGTCTTGTTGTAGCAAGGCCAACACCTTCCCCTGGTGACGGTGACAGGGGGAGAGGCCGGAGGCCCGGGGCTGGGGGGGACAAACCCCCACCCGATGCGAACCCGTTTGGCTTCCAGCTCAAGGCCGTCCCACTGAAGTTCACCAAAAACCTGAAGGACGTTGTTCTGCTGGAGGCCGAATCCATTGGTTCCTCAGCCTTGTTTGAGTGTGAGGTGTCCCCCTCCACTGCCGTCACCACCTGGATGAAGGATGGCAGCAACCTGAGGGAGGGGCCCAAGCACAAGTTTACCTCTGATGGGAAGGACCGCAAGCTGGCCATTATTGACGTGCAACTATCTGACATGGGGGAGTATACATGCATCGCCAAGCTGGGCAACAAGGAGAAGACATCTACTGCCAGACTCACTGTCGAAGGTACCGTTACAGTGACCCACATGGCATTTGACTTCAACACGGAAATTACGTGTATGAAATATTCTTCTGTGTAACTTGGCTGTTGATTGGCCAAGATCTAGTTGTTTGTGCAAAGGGCCATATTCTCCCATCAGTAACTTAAGTTTTTTTTCTGAGTAACTTTTTATGCATCCTGCCGCTACGCGTATTCTCCCATCAGCTGAAGTGTACCACCCCTAGCGTGTAATTTCAGAATGAAGGCAGGCTTGAAAGAAAGGCAGTCCGAACTCGAACAATGACATAAAGGAAGAATGCCCACAGTGATTTTGGTTGAAAGTAAAATGTGGAACTTGGGCCTTCCATTGATAAAGTAAATCACATCTAAAATCCACGGAAACTAACAGCAGTGTGGTTGTAGCTTTTAGAAGTATACAGCAAGCTTCAAAACTCACTGAAGACACAATGGAAAAGTTCTAATAAATTGGGACATAATGAAATGTTCTGTGAAAAATCAAAACAAATTTGTTGATATAACGAATGAAAAACACACCTTGGATTTATTAAAAAAAAAAAATTGCAATGTGGGAATTGTTTAAAAATATATTCCTGAGGAAAAAAGTTGCAATGAACTCCACGTTCTAAAACATCAGCAGGATCATATGCCACATCATATAAAATTATATTGCTTGTTATACCTTAATAATAAGTAACTCATTGTGGCTAAAGCACACATGAACAAATGCATTATGCCTGGTGTTATGACGTCACATTCATATCGGCGATAAAAATGTCACCTGAGATATGAAAAAAAGATAATCATGGCGACTCCTGTTAAGGAAAGTCAAGCAAGTTTCAGTGAGGAAGAGCAGGAACCCAGCAAATAGGGAACGTTCCCACAACGTCCAATAGCATTTTCATTATGTTCTTAACGTTCCTGTAATGTACCTTGTAATGTTCCCAGTTTGCTGCGAAGCTGTATTTCGTGCACACTCTAAAAACCATACCATTTTATACGAATCTAGAGTACTTAAGGCTGACCCATTGTGCAAGGCACATATCTGGGAGCTTGAGATGTGAGTTTGGTAGAAAGGTGCAAACATTAAGTTTCTGACTTAAAACATAAGTTGCAAGACATTTTTATGCGGGATGATCCCATATTATAGGTGACGGGTGGCAACCAAAGGCGTAGCCAGAAATTCATTTCGTGGAGGGTGTAAAATTATGTCTGACAGCATTACCAACGCAGTATGAACTTAAATGCACAGAAAACTGGCTGATGCATTCATAGAACTAAAAAAAAATGAAGACAATTTCAAGTCTACCTTATAAATCCAGCTGTAATCTATCTTTTGTCTAATGTCTTTTTTCCCAAATTCAGATCTGAAGCAGAGTCAACCCCTAACAAATTCATCATACCAATTGACTGCTGGCAGTAACAGAATAGAGCATGCTTTTCTCAAAGAGAATTTTAAAACAAACTGTCATATGTACTGTATTTTATAAAATATGTTTTGCCAATATGTGTGTAAATACATACATATACCGTGTCTTGTGAAACGCAAATGTCAAAAATATTTTGGGGCAGATCAAACATGAAATCCCTCCTCCAGGTACACTTATAGTGGCAACCCTGTTCATATTGGCAATAAAAAGTCACCTGAGATACGGAAATGAAGATAATCGTGATGAATGAAATCAATAGTTTGATAACCTCCAAGGCTTTTTCACAAGTAGCATGTGAAGTGATAGTTTTCATTGTGTAAAAATGTAATTTCACATGCCACATTTGTGTTCTATTTGATAGAAAAACTGCAATATCATACTTTGCCATGCGGTGTTGCTTAACAGGTCCTTTGCAGGTTTCGATAACGGGTAAATTTAAATCAGTGGTAAATTGACTTAAGTCAGGGGAAAATGCACCAAAATGGGTATTTACATAGTAATAATAATAATAATAATAATAATAACAATAATAATGAATTTTATTTATAGGCGCCATTCAAGACACTCAAGGACACCTTACAAGACATGCAATAAAATCAAACAATACACAATCAACAAGATATCAGAAATCAAATAAAGCAAGGATAGAATAACATGTTAATGTGATTGTAAAAGCCAGCATTAGTACAAAAGCTTATTGTGAATGCAGCCCTTAGGGTTAAAATCCGACAGAATAGGCTAATTTAAAAAGGTAGATTTTAAGGCAGGATTTGAAGGTAGACACAGTATAAATATTACGGATGTCTTGCGGGAGGGAGTTCCAGAGGCGAGGGACAACACAACTGAAGGCCCTGAACCCCATGGTAGTTAAATGAGGAGGGGGTACAGCGAGATTAATAGCAGAGGAGGATCTAAGGATAGGGGTAGGTGTACAGATGTGAAGGAGATCAGAGGGATATGGAGGTCTTAGGTTATAAAGAGTCCTGAAAGTGAGAAGGTGAATCTTATAGTCAATGTGGTATTTAACAGGAAGCCAATGCAGTTGCTGAAGCACAGGAGTGATATGTTCTATGGAAAGCGTTCTGGTAATGATACGGGCAGCAGAATTTTGAACCAGTTGAAGTTTATGAAGAAGTTTGTGAGGAAGGCCAGAGAGAATAGACTTACCGTAATCAATACGAGATGTAACCAGAGCATGTGCAAAAATAGCAGTGCTGCTAGAAGTAAGAGATGAGTGTAGACGGTTAATATTGCCTAAATCGAAATATGCAGACCATGTGATTTTATTGATGTGTGCTTCGAAAAGTAGATTACTCTCAAGTGACATGCCCACATTTTGACCTCGGTCCACCCAAAGTGTTTATCTTGTCAGTGCATAAGTACTTGCTTAGGCTAGTTGATAGCATGCGATTACGTGAAAAACCCACTTAGTTACATGCTTTTTTGACTTAAGTCCATGGGTGAATATGGCCCAAAGTGAATTTTATTTTGACCGCAAAACTCATTGTTAGTGATGTGGTGTTCTAGAATTACCTGTCAAATTCTTGAAGACCTTGAAAGAGGAGATGACTGTCATAAGGGGGCAGCCCTTGTACCTGACCTGCGAGCTGAACAAGGAGCGGGATGTCATTTGGAAGAAGAATGGTGTTCCCTTGGAAGCCATACCTGGCAAGGTGGACATCAATATCTTTGGCATGCAGCACAGTGTGACCATCCAAAACATGGGTGATGACGATACTGCTGTGTATACATGCGAATGCGGGAGCATCAAGACAGAAGCCGATGTCAAACTCATTGTACAAGGTGAATGCTACATATGTGTTAAGTAAATGCACCTTGATTGTCATATTTGCTGTTGTGTCCCCTTAAGATGTACCAGTGGAACTGTGCAGCGAAAACACACATGAATAATTTGATGGTATCGCTCGTCTACTGGAATATTCTGTCCTAATATGCTGTTGTTACTAATATCAATCATTGGCTCCAGCTCAGTCTGTCTTAATGACCTGAAGAAATGGTTCATAACAGAAATTACAGCTTAATATTTTTCTGACATCCTGCCACTTTCAGAGATTCCGCTGATGATCATCAGCCCTTTGTGCGACGTGCATGCGTACGAGGAAGAAGAGGCGAGGTTTGAGTGTGAGGTATCCAGGGAGGCCAAAAGCTTCCGCTGGCTGAAAGAGTCTGAAGAGTTGACAGCCAGTGAGAAATACGAGATGCTCCACGAGGGGACTAAACACACACTGGTGGTAAAGTCCATTACCAAGGAAGATCTTGTCAAATATGTGTTTGAGGCTGAAGGTTTGATATCCTTCGGCAGAATAGTCTCCAAAGGTAATGTTAATTCACCATTGTGTTTATGTGTGATGAAGCTAGGTACATCAGCCACATGTCAAATTGGCAGTAAGATATGCCTCTTGTATTTCAGGTATTCACCTTCGGTTTGTCACGCCCATTAAAGAGGTCACGGTCAAAGAACGTGAGACTGCCGAGTTTAGGATCGAGCTCTCTCACAAGAACGTCCAGGTTACCTGGTACAGAAATGATATGCGCGTACGGCCCACCAAAAAGGTGCAGATATCAGAGGATGGCAAGATTCACACCCTGACCTTCAAAGAGGTGTCCATGGATGACACCTCCCTGATCAAGGTTGAGGCACTAGGCATAACGTCAGAGGGCATGCTCAACGTCATTGGTTAGTACACTGATGTACATTGCAGTACACTTATTGAGTGTTTATTCTTTAACATAATAGTTACAGACTTAGAAGTTTCATGTTTTTTCATGGATCTAAAACTACACTTGCGCTGCTCCCAATGCCTGGCTGGATTTCTCAATAGACTGCTTGCTCTCACTTGTAGAGGGAGACCCCTACTTCATCACCAAACTGCAGGACTACACTGCGGTGGAGAAGGATGAGGTGGTGCTTGTCTGCGAGCTGAGCAAGCCCACTGCTGAGGTGAAGTGGTTTAAGGACGGCAAAGAGCTCACACCCTCCAAGAACATAGTCATCAAATCCGAGGGAAAGAAGAGATTACTGACCATCAAGAGGGCCGCCAAGTCTGACATTGGCGAATACACATGTGACTGTGTTGCTGAGAAGACCACAGCTAAGCTGAACATCGAAGGTACACCACGCTGGCCAGGCACAGAAGAAACTGCAGATGGTTTACACTGTTGTAGAATGCTGTGTAACACTTTACAGTACATTGCACAGTGCTTATTCACATGTTAATATAAAAAATATCTTGTGTTTGTATATGTACTTGAACTTGCCTGAAACATCGATTGTCCTGACGATGTGCCCATTTCCCATCCTCCCACAGAACGAGATATCAAGATTGTCCGTCCTTTGTACACTGTGGAGGTTACCGAAACTGACATAGCTCGCTTTGAGGTGGAGATCTCCGAAGCAGATATCCATGCTACCTGGAAGCTGAAAGGAGAGATCCTTCACCAATCCCCCGTAAGATTTTTACCCTCTGTTGCCTCCATAAACGGTCACCTACTGGCTTAACAGATGCTTTATTATAATGAAACCTTCTTCACATCAGCATCGAAAGAGCCAAAAAGTGACCACTGAGGAAAAACACTCACCCTCTGACACCATATGGTTAATCCACATTTTTTAAACTCTAAGGACTGTGAGAAGAAAGAGGAAGGCACCAGGCACATCCTCATTTTGTACAATGTGCGCATGGACCAGGCTGGTACAGTGGACTTCCAGGCTGCTAACGCCAAGTCGAGTGCACAGCTCAGGGTCAAAGGTGAGAGCCATGTCTGCCTGAACGCCTACTGGTCATCTGCTCTGCCATTTATAACTTACATGAGGAGTTAGGATCTGGATGCAACTCTTTTTGTGGTGCTCTGCCTCTTCAAACCTTTCTGACAGCAAAAATAAGTGGAAAAATTATCATTTGATTGTTAAATACTGAGCTGTATTCTTGGTGAAGTGGAGTTTTATAACAACAGAATAATAGGAAAGCTTTTGAAAAGCAAACATATACAGCTTTATCCTATTTATTTCTATATTAAAGGAATTTGAAGGCAGAAAGTTCCTGTTTCCATGTGCTGTATAAAAGACAACTCCTACATTTTTGTTTTCTTGGAAAATTCCAGAAGCTTGCTGATAGATATGGACACTTGATCTTGGTGTCTGGAACTGCAGGTGCTGCTGTAGAATCAGGTGTTGCAGCTATTTTGGAAGCTTCAGACCTTATCTAGACTGGGTGACTGGTGACTTGAGTGGCCCTCCTCTCAGTTTTTTTGCTGACCACATGCTCAGGATGGCATGCTCAGGCTCCACCCCCGGTGGTGACCATCCATTGTTCATACATTCTTTAGCCAACAACCAGGCCATAGACCTCATGAGAGCTGGTTTACTCTACGAAAGCGACTGCTGAGATGTGGACTCACATCTAAATGGCTGCTCTTCCTTGCGAGAAAAATAATGATGTTTTCTTCTTCACCGGAAGCTCGGGCGATCACCATGACTCGGCCGCTTAACGATGTGACTGTCACGGCTGGGGAGACTGCCATGTTCGAATGTGAGCTGTCCTATGAAGGGATCACTGTGGAATGGTTCCTTGGTAGCACCAAACTGGAGCCCAGTGACAGAGTAAGTTCTCCATTATGGCTTTTTGTTTAACTGCAGTTATTGTGACAGCTGTTCTAAGACAGGGAGCATTTCATTTTGGCAAAATCTGAAAAAGGACACCTGTATCTCCATAACGTGTAACAACTTAAGATCTGCTTTTTAACAGCATTTCTTTCAAAGTTAACTGTCTGCTTTAATAAATACATTTAATTCATTTTTGGATGTGAAGTCCTTCGAAGTCTCATTCAATTGTGGAGATAACAAGGAGTGGTTATTTTTAACTGCCTCAAGTGTTTGAGTGCTGGAAGGGTGGCCACTGAAAGACATTTAGGTGAGCTGAAGATCTAAAACATCACTTTAGCAAAATTATTCGGTTTAATACTGGAAACATGACATATTCGTTCAAGAGTAATATCTGTCTTAAAGTAGAGCTGGGCCCTGGAAACTTCAAGCAAACAAATTAACATTACCAAATTCTGATAGACTGATTAAACAGCAAAATTGAAAAATAAGGATGTAATTATGGCAACCTTTGCTTTAGCTTGGCTGGGGATTTAACCCACACACACGTGAAAGAGTCTGAACAATCAAATGTGCACAGGTTGTTATCCACGCCGAAGGCAAAGTTCACTCTGTGACCCTTAAAGACGTGAAGCTGACAGAAGCTGGAGAAGTCAAACTGACAGCCAAGGACTTTGCGGCTCCAGCCAAACTCATTGTGAATGGTAAGTAGCTGCATTTGGATGATGACATTCATGGGAATGGCTGGAGCAGGTAACTGAAGCAGGCTAAGCTGTAAAGGAAGTATTGTGTTCATTGAGTTTGTGTAATTCCATCTGAGATCCTTTTTGATCAGCTGGCTTTGAAAACAGGTATCTTTTGACTAACCAAACAGTAAGAATTCTTTTTCTTACCACTTTACAAGTAGACAAGGAAAAAGAGCAAATGGCAAAGTGCTTCGGGGACTGAAATTGGTATTAGAAGTTCCTGAGTGTAATGGTAATGGTACCTAAGAGTAAGGTGCTTAATCTCAATTTAACTCCATTTTATTTTATTTATATAGCGCCTTTAACAAGAATCACTGTCATAAAGCACTTTACACAGTTCTGGGCCCAGGGTCCCCAGACAGTAAGCCAAAGGTGACAGTGGCAAGGAAAAACTTCCTCAGGAGGAAGAAACCTTGGGAAGAACCAGAATCTCATCTAATTCATGGAACTAGCCAGCTCCGCCTATGACTGTAGAATCCATTCTCAATGTAAAAAACATAGGGAAAACATGTAAATTCTACACACACTGTAAGGCAGCACTACCATAACTCATAAGAAGCTGGTTGTGATTCAAGAGAAGGCAGTGTCACTGAAAGTTTTGGTTGTCTGACTCCTCAGAACCAGCGGTACGGTTCACCAAAGTTCTGGAAGACCAGACTGTGGAGGAGGAATCAACTGCCATTTTGGAGTGTGAAGTGTCCAGAGAAAATGCAAAGGTCACATGGTTCCGAGATGGCCAGGAAATACGCAAGACTAAAAAGCATGAAATTGTAGTCGAGGGCCGAACGAGAAGACTCATAATTCTGGATTGCACTCTTGAGGACTCTAGGACATACACATGCGACTCCAAAGATTTCAAGACATCTGCATTCTTAAATGTGGAGCGTAAGTAAAGCTAACCGTAACTGTGAGTTATCCTGTGATGTGGTTCATTTTGTATGACTGCAGTCTCTGTTTTGCTCTGTCCACAGCTCCTCATATCGAATTTTCTAAGCCACTTTGTGATATGGAGGTGAAAGAGAAAGAATCTGCCAGATTTGAATGTGAAGTTTCCCGTGAAAATGCAAGGGTATGTTAAATGAGAGACTGTTTGGTGTCCAATTTACCTTGTGTTTAGTTTGGCTTAAATTAACTCAAGATGAGCATGTTGCTTATTAGGATCATCATCCACAGTTTGGCCTTTCTCTGTTTAAAAAGGTGTGCTGGTTGAAGGATGGCTGTGAAATACGAAAGAGCAAGAAGTATGAGATCATAGCCAAAGGCTTCCAGCATGTCCTTATTATCAACAAGTCAAGCTTTGATGATGAGGCTGAGTATGAATGTAATGCCAGGACAGCCAAATCCTCTGCCATGCTCACTGTGGTCGGTGAGTTTACATTGTCAGCTTTTGTTTATTTCAATGGAATTATCAGCAGTTTTTATCCTTTTAATGTCCAGAACAGATGACAATGTTTGGTTCCTCCCAAGGTTTCTTCCTTCTGAGGGAGTTTTTCCTTGCCACTGTCGCCTTTGGCTTACTCTGTGGGGACTCTGTGCCCGGGACTATATAAAGCGCTTTGTGAAAGTGCTTCTTGTTAAAGGCGCTATAAAAATAAATTGAATTGAATTGAATTGAATGACGATAGCGTATCTTCTCTATAGAGGAAGAAGCTTCATTTGTGAAGAACCTGTTCAACGTGGAGGGAACTGAGGCCGATAGCATTAAGATGATCTGCGAGGTCTCGAAGGCCAATGCAGATGTCACATGGTACAAAGGGACGCAGGAACTACCTGAGGGTGGCAGGTATGAGCATCTCGTGGATGGCCGGAAAAGGATTCTCCTTATCAAGGACCTCTGCATGGATGATGCTGGAGAATACAGCTGCAGGCTGCCAGCCTCACAAACAACAGCAATGCTGAAAATTAACGGTACATCTCGAACCTCCATACATCACATTATTTCATTAGCTTAGCAGCTATCTTTATTTTTAATGTATGCACTTTTCAGCACAGTTTTTAGTATGTTGTCATAAATATAACAGCAGCTTGTTTCTCTTCTTTATATCGCTATACTGCATGTCAGTGAAAGTTCAAATCTGAATATGAGTTCCTCCATCTCTATTCTTGATTAATTTGAACTAATTCAGAAAACAAGGCCACTAAAAAAATGTGTAAAACTTTTTTTTTAACGAATGGAATTTAAATGTGATACCACCAGAAATAATGATTTCAGTTTGGAAAAAATCCAACTTGGGCTGAAGTATAAAACTGTAACTTGTCAGTTGTTGTAGCTAAACAACTTGACAAAGGAATGGTACAAGCACTTCTTTACCTAGCTAAGAGCGATGAACCTGCAGCACGTGGATTGACCTTTTATGTTCTACATGTCTTAGAACTGGCAGCAGAGTTCATTACCAAACCCCAGAGCCAGAAAGCCATCGAAGGTGAAAAGGCAGAATTCAGCTGCACTGTCACCAAAGAAATGCAAGAAGTCCGATGGTTCAGGGGTGAGAAGGAGCTTACCATGGGAGACAAGTACAACATTACCAGCGACGGCAAGAGGAAGGTGCTCATTATCAAGGACTGCATGCTGGATGACAAGGGGCCCTATTCTGCAGTTGTGGGCTCCACCAGAGCCAGTGCTGACTTGACTGTGCTTGGTGGGTATGGTTTTTCAGTTTTATTTTCTTGTTGAGCTTTAGTATTTGCTGATTTGAAATGGGAAAATTATGATTTTTTTTTGTTAAAAGAAAAACTCAAGGTAACAACACCGATAAAAGACATTCAAGCTACAGACGGAGAAGAGGTAGTGTTCAACTGTGAGGTCAACGCAGATGGGGCAAAAGCCAAATGGCTTAAAAACGAGGAGATGCTGTTCGAGAGCAGCAAGTTCATCATGCTTCAGAAGGACACTGTGTTCTCTCTAAGAATCAGAGATGCCCAGAAGTCAGATGAAGCCCAATACAGCATCACACTGACTAACCAGCGTGGAGAATTTGTCAAGAGCTCTGCCAGTCTTGTTGTACAAGGTAAAAATGACAATACTGCCCAACTGTGTTCAAACAACCAGTATCTTGAACCTCTGAATCCAAGTAATGCCTCTCTTTCTTTAATCTGCAGCTGAAGCACTGAGGTTCATTGAGCCTATTGAAGATTGTGAGACTCAGGAGAAGAAGACATTAAGCTTTACCTGCAAAGTGAACAGAACCAACGTAACTGTCAAATGGATGAAGGGAAACCAGGAAATCACCTTCAGCAAGCGCATTGTGTATCGGGTGGACAAGAACAAGCACACTTTAACTATCAAGGAGTGCAGAATGGAAGATGAAGGAGAGTATTGTGCTATTGCTGGAACAGACAAGTCCACCGCCGAGCTCATCATCAGTGAGGCACCCCCTGACTTCTCTAGCCGCCTCATGGACCAGACTGTCACTGAGTTTGAGGAGGCAGAATTCACTTGCGAACTCTCCAAAGAGAAAGCCGATGTCAAGTGGTTCAGAAATGGCCGTGCTATCCGTGAGGGACTCAGGTAGAACTTTGCCTAATGCTTATGCTCAAACTCCCCACTAGCAATATGCATAGAAGAGCTTGTGTTTATTGCGATGATATAGTTTTTTCACATGTGCTTTTTTAAGGTACCACATTGAGAAGGAAGGCAAGATATGTAGACTGTATATAAAGGATTGCCGACCAGATGATGAGTGTGAATACGCTTGTGCTGTGGGCGAAATGCGTACTCGTGCCAGGCTCTTCGTTGAAGGCAAGGTTCTAAGGACAATATTCAAATGTTTAAGAGTTTCTTATTCGTATTAACAAGTGATCTCACAAATGTCCATATTATGTTCCAGAAATCCCAGTTGAAATCGTCAGACCCCCTGCAGATGTATTTGAACGTCCAGATGCAGACGCCATTTTTGAAGTTGAGTTGAATAAGGACAGAGTTGAGGTCAAATGGCTGAGAAACAACATGGTCATTGTCCAGGGTGATAAATACCAAATGATAAGTGAGGGCAAGGTGCATAGACTTCAGGTGTGTGAGATTCGGCCCCGGGACCAGGGAGAGTACAGAATCCTGGCTAAGGACAAGGATGCGAGAGCTAAGCTGGAGCTAGCAGGTATGTGAAGCCTACTTTTCTGTGGTATTCTGTAATGTGATTGAGCAGTCAATGCATATTTGGGTACTTGTTTGATTACTCTAGCTGCACCAAAGTTCAAGACCACTGATCAGAACCTGGTGACGGATGCTGGAAAGCCATTCGTCATGACAGTTCCATTTGATGCCTACCCCCGGGCTGAAGCTGAGTGGTTCTTCAATGATACCAGACTGCCTGGGCAGAACATTGACACCTCTGCTGACAGAACAGAGTACAGGTTGAAGGAACCAAGGAAGGCGGACCAGGGCAGATACAAGATTGTTATTCAGAATAAACATGGGAAGGGGGAGGCTTACATAAACCTCGATGTTATTGGTAAGACGACCATACTCTTCACAATAACGTGAAGGATAATTCATTTAACACAGAGTTCCGTCCTTCACTGAATAATTGATCTCTATTGTCATTTCTAGATGTTCCAGGACCTGTGAAGAACCTGAATGTTGTAGACACTGCTGATGGTGAAGTCAGTCTTGCCTGGGAGGAACCAGAGAGTGATGGTGGAAGCAAGATCATCGCCTATGTAGTTGAAAGGCGAGATGTCAAGCGGAAAACATGGACGCTAGCAACAGACCGTGCTGACATCCCTGAGTATTGCGTTGGCGGGCTGCAAAAGGACAGCCTGTACCTGTTCCGTGTCAGTGCCCGCAACCGGGTTGGAAGTGGACAGACTGTGGAGACTGATAAACCTGTTCAAGCCAAAAACAAGTTTGGTAGGCACACCATAGAACTCCCATTGCTTTGTTTGGAGATCATTTAACTTTGGAGTGGGGAAGTTGTTAAGACAGCCTTATTAAATTAACTGTCGTTATATTTCAGATGTTCCTGAGGCACCACAGAATGTCTCAGTGGGGAATGTGAACCGTTTTGGTGCTACAGTGTCCTGGGAGCCTCCTGCATATGATGGAGGCTCTGAGATTACAGCCTATGTGATAGAGCTCCGTGACAGGACATCGGTGAGATGGGAGGTGGCTCTGGTGACGAAGGCTGAGGACTGTTGTGCAATCCTCAATGATGTCATCGAGAACAAGGAATACATTTTCCGGGTCAAAGCTGAAAATAAGGCTGGAACCGGAAAACCAAGTGCTGCCACTAAACCAGTGAAGATCATGGACCCCATTGGTTTGTCATGTTCACATTTAAAGTATACAGTTAAATGTGTAAAAATGTTGCTTTGACTAAAAAGGCTTTTCTTTTGCCTGTTTTAGAGAGACCAAGCCCACCACTGAATCTAGAATACTCCAGTCAAAACACCAATTCTGTCATTCTGACCTGGGAGTCTCCCCTGAGTAATGGAGGCAGTCCTATCACAGGCTACATCATTGAGAAGTGTGAGGACGGGAGTGAGAACTGGTTCAGATGTAATGCACGGCTTTGCCCGGACCTCACCTACAAGGTTTGTTTACACTTCTGCCAGCTTAAAGCAAAAGTGAAATATTCAATATTCATACTGAGTGAAATATTCAGCTTTATAAGATCTGTGTATATAATTATATTCTGGGGAAAATGCAAAGCAATAAGTGGTGTCTACATAGGCGAAATATCTACAATGTAGTTTGAAAATGGATGCAGAGGAAATTATGCTTAAATGTTGTGTTAAATGTTAAGGTAACTGCATTGAAACATGGAAAGAAGTATCACTACAGAGTATCTGCTGAGAACGCAGCTGGAGTTTCCGATCCACATGAGAAGATTGGACCTCTGCTAGCAGACGATCCACATGGTGGGTGGCCGCTTATCATTTCAATGAGTGGATAGGACTCAAAGAAATTTGATTTGGAACAGAATGGTTAAATTATAATATACAAAGTGGGTATTAATCCTGTTTCCTTCAAATTGGCATATGGAGAAATAAATCAGCTTCTTTCTGTATTGCATATATGAAGTCAATGAATAAAACCGAAATTCTTCATTTTCAGTTGGACCTGGTATAGACGTGGATGCCTTTAAAAATGGACTGGAGGTCATCGTCCCTAACCCTGTCACAATTCGCATTCCTGTCACTGGCTACCCCCTGCCCACTGCCAAATGGAGTGTAGGGGGCAAGGAGCTGGTAGCTGGAGACCGCATATCCATGGGCACCAAGCACAAGACCACAGAGCTTATCATCACACCCAGCACACGGTTGGACAAGGGCACCTACACTGTGTACTTGGAGAATGATGTCTCCACAGTCTCGGGTGAAATTGAAGTGAATGTTATTGGTGAGTGACCTGATGAGATAAGGCTCACAGTACCATTTCGATGATCACCTTTTCCATTCCAGAAGATGCATTTTCTATGTGTGTGTTTGTGCAGCATCTCCAAGTGCACCCAAAGACTTTAAGGTATCAGAGGTTTCGAGGCAACATGTACACCTGATTTGGGAGGCCCCTGAACACGATGGTGGATGTCCGGTGACGTGCTACCAAATTGAAAAGCGTGAGGTTTCCCGCAAAACCTGGGTCAAGGTAAGAATCAGTGTTTTAAAATTAAGTAGTGGGTAAGGTTCAGCTGAATGTACACACATACAGTACTGTGCAAAAGTCTTGAGCCACCCCTTATTTCTTCATATACTTCCAAAGAGCCAGACTGTCTTGAATTTTTTTAATGTAGTCTTGAGGAATAGTTCACCAGACTTCCTAAAGGACTTTGAAAGTTTTTGGATCTCATTTTCAGTCCAGTGTCTGTACCTGACCAGTTTCAGAGGAATGTTTTTCCTTCGTTAAGCCACACAGTGACCTACACATGACTCATTCAAGCATAACAAAGCTATCTAACTTAAGGCATGAACCAGTGAAGAAACAGGTGCAGATGATTACAGATGATCAGATGATGCTGCAATAAATCGCTGTACCTGTTGTCCCATTTTCCTAGCAATATTTAAAGAAATGACGGGATGGCTCAAGACTTTTGCATAGTACTGTATATAACATGCATAGACTGAGCATTGCTCAGACATACAATAAAATAGCAACATTGACTAATTAATGAAAACCTAGACCTTCAATGTACAGCCTGGCATTCCTCAAAAATGAAAAAAGTCACTGTAGATGTAAAACAATTCAATGCTATCTGTGTTTCTTAATGTGGTACCAAATGCAAGCACAGCCTTTAAAGGGGAAAATGTGCTTTTTCTTTAAGATTGCAAGTGCCATTGAGGACCTGGAGTACACTGTCACAGAGGTCGTTGAGGGCAAGGAATATTTGTTCAGTGTGGCTGCCTGCAACAGATGTGGTCCTGGAGAACCTGCCTACCTTGAGGAGCCAGTGAACGTGTCTTCGCCAGCCAGTAAGTAAAAGGAGGGCTGATTCTATAGAGTGAAAAGAGGCTGCTGGTGCCATCTGGTTCTGATCTCAGGGGGTATCATGTGAACAAAGATGTACATTTTTCCTTGTGCAGCTGTGCCCGAGCCTCCGGAGGACCTGAAATGGAGAGACAAATCTGCCACGGGCATCTGGCTGCTCTGGGAGCCTCCAAAATACGACGGAGGTGCTGCCATCAAGGGCTATGTGGTAGACAAGTGCCAGCGAGGCACGGATAAGTGGGAGCCCTGTGGGGATGCTGTTCCTGATCTCAAGTGAGCAAAAACCATTTTGGATAGATTCATCAATATTTTGTACTTTTTGCTAAACTTTATTTAAAATAGGTTTATATGGGTATTACATCACAAAATGCTGTGATAAAATGATTAATTTAGGAATTATATTCACTCAGACATAAAAAGAAAACCTGAAATGTCTATGGGTAAAACCTGGTAAAGTGCACTTGGATTTACTACACTTTCAGTATTGAATGGTACCTTGAATCTATAATTTCCCCCTGGCAGATACCATGTGACTGGTCTCAAAGAGGGTCAGTGGTATGCATATCGTGTCAGAGCTACAAACAGACTGGGTGCTGGCAGGCCTTGCCGGGCCACGGATGAAATCCTGGCTGAGGATCCGATAGGTAAGGAACTTCATGATCTTCTCCCCAGTCATACGTTGGTTTTCTTTGTGTGCTTATGAATAGGGATAATCCAGTTTTTCATCAAAATCCACAGAGCCACCAGAGATCCAGTTGGATGTTAAACTGCTTGCTGGCTTAACTGCCAGGGCTGGAACCAAGATTGAACTACCCGTTAAAGTGCTTGGAAAACCAGAACCCAAAATTACGTGGACCAAAGCTGACCTTGTACTGAAACCAGATGACAGAGTATCAATCGAGACAAAGCCTGGTCACTCCACACTGTCAGTGGCTAAAACTCAGAGAGAAGACATGGGTACATACATTGTTGAGGCTGTAAACAACAGTGGCCGTGCCACTGCAACAGTGGAAGTTAATATTCTTGGTAAGGTTCCTTGTGTCCGGACAGGCAACAAATGTGTAATGCATAATATTTTTTCTGTTAGTGATTAGTAAGGTAATCTATATTTTATTCCAAAGTAATATGCTGCCTTTTTACCCATAACAGACAAACCAGGCCCGCCAGCTGCATTTGATATCTCAGACATCACAAACGAGTCCTGCATTTTGGCTTGGAATCCTCCGCGAGATGATGGTGGATCTGATGTTACCAACTACATTGTGGAAAGGAGGGTTTCAGAAAGTGAGGAGTGGCAGAAGCTGTCTACCACCATCAAGCAAACTGCATTCAAGGCCTGCAAACTGTTGGCCCTAAAGGAGTATGTCTTCAGAGTGTTTGCAGAGAACCAGTATGGCGTTGGTGTCCCAGCTGAACATGTCCCTATCGTTGCCAAGTATTCTTTTGGTATGTTGCTTTCTGTGCAGACATAGGTGATATAAATAAATGTTTTACTTTTTTCACGGTCCATTAAGGCCTGTGAGGTTGTGATGCTTGTTATATGACATTGTTTTCAGATACTTCTGGTGCTCCAAGTAGGGTGGAGGCTTCTGATATTGCCAAAGATGCGGTGACCCTGAAATGGTCTGAACCTGATGAGGATGGTGGAAGCCCAGTTACTGGATATTGGGTTGAGAGGTTTGACCCAGAGACTGACAAGTGGATCAGATGTAACAAGTTGCCAGTGCTGGAAACAACCTTCAGGTGAGACTGTCAAAATGTTAGTAGATGCAGTGGCTCTTTGGCAGTTCCTATGTTATATTTGACCAAAATGTTTTACAGAGTGAAAGGACTTGAAACAAAAAAGAAATACAGGTTCCGTGTCTTAGCGGAGAATCTTGCTGGAGCTGGGAAACCAAGCAAAGAAACTGATCAAATCTTAGTTAAGGACCCAATTGGTAAGATAAAGATCCTTACGTCCATCTTTCAGCTTAAAGAGTATAAAACACACATGATTGCAGAGTTATAAGACAAGCACGTTGCCATCATAGATCCTCCTTGGGCACCTGGTAAACCATTCATCAAAGAAATCGGTAAGACCTCTGCCTTGCTGCAGTGGACCAAACCAGAACATGACGGTGGGGCCAAAATCGAGTCCTATGTGATTGAGCTGCTAAAGAGTGGAACAGAGGAGTGGGTGCGTGTGGCTGATGGCATAACTATGAATGAGCACCTCCTGCAGGGACTGATGGAGAAACAGGAGTACTCCTTCAGGGTAAAGGCCATTAACAAAATTGGGGAGAGCCAGCCCAGTGATCCTAGTGACCCTGTCATTTGCAAGGAGAGACTCTGTAAGTTGCAGATATGAGAAACCTTCCATATTTATACAGCTGTTGACAAAGCATGTTGCAATGATTAAAATATTGCCTATGCTTTTTTAAAATCAGATCCCCCTGCACCTCCACGCTGGCTGGAAGTGGTGAATGTCACCAAGATTAGCGCGGAACTGAAGTGGGTCGCACCAGATACAGATGGTGGATCCCCTGTGAGTAATTATGTTGTGGAGAAGAGAGACGTGAGACGCAAGGCATGGCAGACAGTGGACACCACCGTCAAGGAACTGAAGTATACAGTTGCACCACTAAACGAGGGTTCCCTCTACGTGTTCCGTGTGGCCGCAGAGAATGCAGCTGGACAGAGTGAATTCAATGAACTGGAAGATTCCATCCTTGCCAAGGACACCTATAGTAAGGCTTTGTTGTGTAATTTAGTGTAGCTGGTGTGAAGTCCTTTTGCAAAAGCTCATTCACACAGTCTTTCATCTCTGCAGCTACTCCTGGGCCACCATATGCTTTGACTGTGTTGGAGGTGACAAAGAGACACGTCGATCTGAAATGGGAAGCACCCAAGAATGATGGCGGCAGACCCATAACGAAGTGCGTTTGGCAAAAATTGACAAATATGCATGCTGTTGATTGCTTTAAGTTTAAAAACATACTATGTTCAGCTTTTCAAAATGTTTCACCTTACATTGCTGCCAGATATGTCATTGAGAAGAAGGAGAAAATGGCAACCCGGTGGGTGAAAGCAGGGAAAACTCAAGGTCCAGACCGGACGTACCAGGTGACGGATGTTGTTGAGGGAACTGAGGTGCAGTTCCAAGTCTGTGCAGAGAATGAAGCTGGTGTTGGGCACCCCAGTGAGCCTACTGACACGCTTACCATCAAGGACCCCACTAGTATGTCACCCAGCCTTTAGAATGCTATTCTTAACACGCTGTTCTATATATGAACCAGTCTTTATGCAAGCCATTTTTTGGGATTGACTTCAGTTACCTGACTATACTCACAACTGATAATATGAACTGATTATATCAAGAATTTCTGTGCCTAGTTTTGACCAACATATAGCCATGAACATAACAATATTATAATGGGTTGTTCAGGCCCACCATCTCTTCCCCTGGATGTGAAAATCACCGATGCTAGCCAGCACCATATCTCTATCATTTGGAAGCTGCCCGAAAACACTGGAGGCAACCCCATCCTGGGCTACCACATTGAGATTGCAGAAGCTGGTACAGAGAAGTGGATGCGAGTCAATTCCCGCCCTATAAAGGAACTCCGATACAAGATAGAGGAGGGCATTGTCCCAGAGAAGAAATATGTCACAAGAGTTCGTGCGATTAATGCCACTGGAGTTGGTGACCCCTCCGAGATCTCTGACAGCGTGTTTGCCAAAGACCCTGACAGTAAGCAGCAGCCTTCAGAATGTTTAACAATAACTTGGGCAACAGGCTACATCATGCTTAACCAGTCGACTAATGATTATACCCTAGGAGAGACCCTAATGCTGAGCACACGAACAAGATAATAACTGTGCTTTATCTCCTGTGAAAACAAGAGTACTAAAATGTATTGAGCATAAATCACTTACATTTCAAAGTGTCGTCTACAATGTTAGGTTAACCAGTTGACCTGTGTTTTTCTTCCAAAGGCATGCCTACCCTTGGTCTGGCAACACAAGATATTGTGGTGGTTGAGGGTGAGAGGCTGCACCTGAACATCCCATACAACGCTGTGCCGAAACCAACCATGACATGGCAAAAAGACGGTGCTGAGTTGAAGGCTGATGACAGAGTGGCTCCCAGCTGTGAACTCGCCACAGTTCGTGTTGAGATTTCTAAATGTGTGCACTCAGATGCTGGGGTGTACACTGTGACTCTGGAGAACCAACTAGGATCTGTCACTGGAACGGTCAATGTTAAAGTCATGGGTAAAGTGTTATCATGAATAAGCATGCTTACTGTGATTTGTCGACTGACAATGTCACCAGTAAAGTACCAATAATGCAATTAACATCCAGTTCTTCATTAACAGGCCTGCCAGGACAATGCAAAGAAATAGTTGCAAGCAATATCACTAAGAACTCTTGCAAGCTATCTTGGGAGCCTCCAGAGAACGATGGCGGAACCCCCATTCTCCACTATGTTGTGGAACGCAGAGAAGCCAGCAAGAAGACTTATATCCCTGTGATATCTGCAGAGAAAGAAACAAGCTGCACTGTGATTGACCTGCTCTTTAACTTACAGTACTACTTCAGAGTCAAAGCCGTGAATAGAGTTGGTGGTGGGGAATATACCGAGATTCGTAACCCTGTGATTATAGAGGACCAGAAACGTGAGTAATAAAAGCAGTGCTGCTGCAACGTACAAAATAAGTAAACACGCATAACTGGTCCACAATTAGATGTTTCGCTTGAAATCTTTCAGAGCCCCCTGATCCACCCGTTGATGTTGAAGCCCATGATCCCAGTTCCCAGGCTGTGAGCCTGACGTGGCAAGCACCAGAAAATGATGGCGGCAGCACCATCATAGGCTACATTTTGGAGAAGATCGAAAAGGATGGAGACAGGTTTGAGAGATGCAATGAGGACCCAGTACCTGGTTTTTCTTACACCCTGAAAGGCCTGACAGAGGGGAAGGAATACCAGTTCCGAGTACGTGCTGAGAATGCCTGTGGTCTCAGTGACCCATCCCACAGTACTCCGCTGATAAAGGCTGCTGACCCAGTGGGTGCGTGTCAATCGCGGTGGTGTTTCAGTGACATGTCGTTCACCTAAAACTGCTGCAGTTAAAGCAGTTATCAAACATGCATGGATGCTGTGTTCACAAGAAAATTGATGACTGGGCTATCATACACTGCCCGGCCCAAAAGATAGTCGCAAACCTTAATAATTTCATTGAATCGCTTTTATTTTTGATTATGGCATGCATTCATCTTGGCATTGTTTTGATTAGTTTATGCAATGACTTAACATTGATTTTCATCCAGATTTGCATCAGTCCTTCCCTGAGATCTTGTACTGATGATCGGAGAGTCGAGCCACTCCATACTGTCTTCTCCACCACACCCCATAGGCTCGCAAAGGGGTTAAGGTTATAAATTCTATGCTGATGCAAAAATGCTTCTGTTTGATTTCAGATCCACCCAAGGTTTCCCTAAAAGGAACCCTGCAGTATGGCCTAAGTGTGAAATCTCGTGATGAGATCAAACTAGACGCTCGCATCTCTGGATCCCCATACCCAACTGTGACATGGTTCAAAAATGATGAGGTGATCAAACCGGAGACTATCAGGAAGAGGCCTGATAAACCAGTCATAAGGAGGAAGGTCAAAGGTGCTCCTCCTGAGCCAGAGGAGCCCTACCACCCATCCCTCCAAGAGCGCCTTTCCTATGACTTCAGCAAGAGGGGCGAGACTAGCATAATGGTGCGAGACTCCATAAGGAGTGACCATGGAAAGTTCACCATTAAAGTGGAGAATGCCCATGGCTCTGCAACTGCATCCTGTGAAGTCAATGTACTTGGTAAGAGATCAGATCAGAATATCTTTATTGTCATTGTAACGAGTACAACGAAATTAAGTGCAGTCCCTGAGTCAGAGAGATTTATACAG
>JAACJT020000001.1:38899261-38941353 GCA_009936485.2 Gymnarchus niloticus | reverse complement strand
AGTAGAATTAAAGGTAGGAGAAAATTAAGTGGCATTCAGTGCCCTGATGGCAACAGGGTAAAAACTGCTGTTTAGTCCCTGCTTCTTCCTGCTCATTTGAGATGTGGCATTATTTATTGCTATTGATTATTAGCCATATTTCCAGCATTTATCATTTATTTCAGTAACCACACACATAAGCAGGAACAATTGGACAAAACAATAATTATTTGACTCTGATAACCAAAATCTCTAACATGTTATGTTTTTCTCTTCCAGATAAACCTGGAAAACCTGTGAACTTCATCTTTGAGGATGTCAGAAACACTTCTGTTGTTTGCAAGTGGGATCCACCTGTGGACAATGGTGGCAGTGAAATCCTCAACTACATCTTAGAGAAAAGAGATGCTGCCAAGGATGACACTGCTTGGGTGAATGTCAGCTCAGCCCAAAAGGGTTGCACTGTTCCTGTGACTAATCTGATTGAAGGAAAGGAGTACATTTTCCGGGTCACCGCTGAAAACAAATTTGGTCCTGGACCTCCTTGTTACTCAGCCACACTTCTGGCTAAAAATCAGTTTGGTAAGACATAATAAGATATACTGCTTTACAGAACAATCATTTCTTTTGAATATAGATGCTGACTTGCATTTTTCTGTCCTAGAAACACCTGATGCCCCAAACATGCCAAAAATTGTAGATGTTACTGCTAACAGCATGTTGGTTTCATGGCACGAGCCTAAAGACAATGGTAGCCCCATACTGGGATACTGGATTGAAAGGAAAGAGATTAGCAGCAAAAACTGGACCAGGGTGAACCACAACCCACTCAATGCTTTGGAAGTTAGGTCAGAAGGTCTGATGGAAGGCTTAAACTATGTATTCCGAGTTTGTGCTGAGAACTTAGCTGGACCTGGGAATTTCAGTGTCCCTTCAGAGCCTGCAATTGCACAAGATCCTATGTGTAAGTCAGATTTAGTTCTAACAAGAGAAAAAAAGTCATAATCTTTTTTTTAACGGAGAACAGAAATTCACTTTAATTTCTACATTAATAGTGCCACCTGGTCCTCCGGTTCCAAGCGTCATTGATACATCTAATTCTACCATTGATGTGCGATGGGACCCTCCATTGTTCAATGGTGGTGGAGACATTCTTGGATATCATGTTGAAAAAATTGTGCTAGGAGAAAAAGACTGGTCCCGTTCAACAGAAAGACTCTGCAAGGACCGCAAGTTTACTCTTACTGGGCTCATTGAGGGAGCTGATTACATTGTTCGTGTACTGGCTGTGAATGACGCTGGTGAGGGCGTACCAGGCTTGATTGCTGAATCTGTGACAGTAAAACAACCTCAAGGTAATTCATTTAAAAAATATTTAAGAACATCACTCTTACTGAAGACACCACTTTTTTGGTAGCAACTTACTACGTCTTACAGTTTCACTTTGTAAGACTTCTGGTCATCAGGGTTTTTTTAGTGTTTTTTGTTTCTGGCCTAAGTAAAACTTTGGTTTGCTTAAGGTGTGATTTATAGTACCTTATTAACTACAACACTTACTGAAAGTGCATTGAATATTTGTGTTTCTTCTTTCACTTCAACAGAGGCTCCAGTTGTTGATTTTGACTCATCTGTGAAGAACGGTGTCATTACACGAACAGGAGAATCTCTAAAATTGATCGCACATGTTACGGGGAGGCCGACCCCTGAGGTACAGTGGACAAAGGATGAGGGGGAACTGGACAAAGAGCATGTTATTATTGTAACAGAAGGAAAGACCAGCATACTTACTATCAAGGATACCTTGAGAACAGACCATGGAATGTACAAGGTTACTGGCAAAAACGAAACTGGAACTACATCTGCAGAAACAACAGTAGATGTCATGGGTATGTGATAAAATGAAATCACACTCAGTCGCACGCATTTAATTGAACATGCTGGATTTTTAAAATGAGAATTTTTATCCCTAACAGATATTCCTGGGCCCGTGCAGGATCTGAAACCTGCTGTTGTAACCAAAAGAAAGGTTTTACTGACCTGGGCAGATCCTGCTGACAGTGGTGGAAGTGACATTATTGGTTATGTTGTTGAAAGGAAGGATGCAAAAATGCACATATATAGACAGCCTCTAGAGATCTCTTCTTGTAAATGTGAGATCGTTGGCCTGCTCGAAGGAGAAGAGTATATGTTTCGTGTTGTGGCAAAGAACAAGTATGGCTCTGGCCCACCATGTGACCTGGGCCCTATTCTTGCCATGGATCCAACAGGTAACATGAGCTACATTTTATATCTGAATTACTATCACCAATAAAACTTATCATTAATGTTGTTTTTTTACAATAAAAGGTACACCAGATGCCCCAGACAGACTTCGATATACTGAGAGGACCAAGTCATCCATTACTTTAACCTGGAATTCTCCTCGTTGTGATGGGGGAAGTCCTATTCTTGGCTATTATGTTGAGAAAAGAAGACAAGACGATGGAGAGTTTGAGGTAGCCAACCACCAGCTCTGCAGGGACACTGTTTTAACTGTGGAGAATCTCAAAGAACATGAAACATATGAGTTCCGCGTTAAGGCAGTTAATGAAGTTGGGAATGGCGAACCCTCACGACAACTGACTGCTGTTATTCATGATGATGAAGGTTTGTAAGATGTTGATTTTGAGCTGTACAACGTAAATTCAAAATACATTTAACTTATGATATAATGAGAATTTTACTTTTTATTACAGTTGGACCGATAGTGACACTGCTGAAACAGATCAAAGGAAATACTGTTATTGTAAAGAGTGGAGAGGCCACTGAAATTATGGCTGAGGTGACTGGCCTCCCCTTGCCAAAGATTGAATGGTCCAGAGATGGTGTGCTCATTGAGAAATCAAATGAAACTCTTTCAATTGAAACAGAGGAGGTACAAAGAATGAAAGTCACAACTAAGTTAAGCATCCCTGCAACAAGCAGAAAGGATAAAGGCTTCTACACTCTAACTGCCTCAAACCGCCTTGGCACGGCTATTCAAAACATAAGAGTTGTGATGTTTGGTAAGAATTTTGAAAATGCAGGATTATTTTTACATTAGCATGGTTTATGCAAAAGGCTCTATTAATTCTTTTTTATGATTTTCTTTTACAGACTGTCCTTTGGAACCGAGAAACATTGTGGTTTCTGATATCAAGTCTGACTCCTGCTATTTGACCTGGGATGCCCCAGAAGATAATGGGAGCAGTGAAATCACCAACTACATCATCGATAAGCGGGATGCCAGCGTTAAGAAGTCTGAGTGGGAGGTTGTGACTAGCTGTGTAGTTGATAGGCGATATACGGTAAGCTTAAGTATGACTGCAAAATAAGATCATAGATCTCCAAAATACTTTGATCATTTGTGATATTAATGTGACAAATATGTTGCCTTCAAGGTTCTCAAGCTTGAACCCAATGGAACTTACCAATTCAGGATCCGAGCTGAGAACAAGTATGGAATAAGTGATGGCTGTGAATCTGAGAAAGTTCTCCTGAAGGATCCATTTGGCCTTCCTGGTCCACCACTGAACACCCGGATCATTTCACACACCCGGAATTCCATGCTGGTAAAGTGGGACCCACCTGAGAACAATGGCGGCTCCACCATTCAAGGCTATTTGTTGGAGAAGAGGGAGCGTGGAGGTGTTTACTGGAGTCGTGTGAACAGAGGCCCAGTCACAAAACCAGTGGTGAAAGGTCTGGAATACAATGTCTTCCGGCTCCTCGAGGGCATTGAATATCAGTTCCGCGTCATGGCCTGCAATGCTGCTGGTATTGGCCCCCACGGAGAAGCAAGTGAATTTGCATTTGCAATTGATCCACTCAGTAAGTCAACTTACCATGGAAATGTCCCATTACATGTCTGTCCGCCTGTCTGTTAATTTATTACACGACACTGTCTTTTTTCAAAACACAATATATCAATTGCACATTTCCAACAATATAGGCCAAAACAGGAAGAAGTAAAGCATTCTTGCATTACCTGTAAGCAAAAAAAAAAGACCTTGAATGATTATATTTCGTAAGATATAAATTGCAAGCCTTGCTTTATTCTTCAGATGCACCCAGCACGCCATCAGTTCCTGAAGTTGTAGACAAAACCAGCAACAGTGTTACTCTTGTCTGGAGTGCACCAGATAAAGATGGTGGCAGTCCCATTCTAGGCTACATCATTGAGGTCCAAGATGACGGCACATTGGAGTGGAAGAGGGTGAATGAGCCAGACAACCTGAACCTCACCACCCGGTTCACTGTGCAAAATCTTCAAGAGAACCAAAAATGCCGGTTCAGGATTATTGCAGTGAATTCTGCTGGCCAGTCTGAACCCAGTTCCATATCAGGTGTTGTTGTTGTCCAAGAGATCCAAGGTAGCATCTCTAGTTGCTGAATTATTCATCTTTAATGCAAAGTTACAGTTCCATTCTTTTTGACTCAAACAATCCTTTTGTTATCGGTTCACAGAGGAGCCAGTAGTTACTATTGATATCAGCGCCTATGAGCTGTTGTCCTGTCGAGCTGGATCTACCATCAGAATCCCAGCACTTGTGCAAGGAAAGCCTATTCCCAAAGTTACATGGGAGTTTGATGGTACTGCAAAAACTGAAAAGAAGAATGAAATTCACACTCTTCCAGTGGATTCAGAGGTAAGCTTTATTTTTAATGAGCATATTATACAAAATTATATTGTGGTTAGCAATATTTGTTTCTGTATTAATATACTCTTTTTCATGTTTAGGTTCAGTCTACTGACACCACATCTACTATAATAATCCCAGAGAGTAAATTATGCCATGCTGGCAGATACATAATCACAGCTGAAAACAGAGCTGGACAGAAGGTTGTTAAAGTCAGAGTCACTGTAATTGGTGAGTTACAGCAAAGACAACTGAACAATACACTGAATCACTGCTTTTATTGCTTGTGTTTTTCAATGATAATATCTATTGTCAGATTTGCCGGGAGCTCCAAGGGACATTAAAGTGACTAATATCACCAGAAGCTCTTGCAGACTTACATGGAAACCTCCTATTAGTGATGGTGGTGAGAGAATTATGAGCTACTTCATTGAGAAGAAAACCGTGGAAGGAAAAGCCTGGACTAAAGTTAACCCAGCATGTGCTACTCTATCATTTGTGGTTCCTAATCTCAATGAGGGACAGGACTACCTGTTTCGCATTCGTGCAGAGAACAGTCTTGGCCTGGGGCCACATGTAACTACCATTCAGAGAACTACAGCCAGAGACCCTATCCGTAAGTTAATGTTTAGTTTAATGAATTAAATTGGGGACAAAAAAACTTTAAACATATTTACAAACTTGTGTGTAATGAATATGCAATTCAACTTTGTATATTTTATTTAGATCCTCCAGATCCTCCCACAAGGGTTAAAATTAAGGAAGTGACAAAGAGAACAGTAACTCTGGCATGGAAGGCACCCAAGAATGATGGTGGTGCCCCTGTGACCCACTACATTGTTGAGCGTCTTTACTGGGATGCCTCTGGGGCACAAAAAGAATCTTGGAGACAGTGCAACAGGCGTGACATTGAAGAGACCACTTTCAAGGTTGAAGACCTCAATGAAGGCGGGGAATATGAGTTCCGCATCAAGGCTGCGAATGATGCTGGCTTTAGCAAGCCATCATCCACTGCTGGACCAATCACTGTCAAAGACCAGACATGTATGTAAACTACAGATATAGCTACTTCTTAGAATACGTTTATCTTTAGCCATAAGAAAAGCATCATGTTTTGTTTTCTATTATTGTTATAGGTGCACCTTCTATTGAGGTTGATGAATTCATGGAAGTGGAACAAGGGACTGACATCAGCATTGTTGCTAAGATTAGGGGGTGTCCTTTCCCAACACTCACCTGGCAGAAGGCCCCGCCACACAGAGCTGACGATAGGGCCGATGTCCAGTACAATGAGCACATCAACAAGCTGGTGTCAGACAGCAGTTGCACACTGCTAATCCAGCAGGGAACCAGAGCAGACACTGGCTTGTACACAATCACAGCCAAAAACAGCCTTGGGATAGCCTCTAAGGAAATGAGACTCAATGTTTTAGGTAACTTACAGTACATCCTCTTTCAATGTTTATTTCTTTTCATTACAACAGTTAGTTGGTATCACAAACAAGTAGCAAAATAGTAAAACAATTGCATTGCAGTGTGTCCACTAAAGTCAAAAATGTATTTTCTCAGGACGCCCTGGACGACCGTCAGAACCAATAAAATTTGAGGAAGTGTCTGCTGACAAGATTACCTTGTCCTGGCTTCCCCCAAAGGACGATGGGGGTTCAAAGATCACCAACTATGTAATTGAGAAGCGGGTGGCCAACAGGAAGACGTGGGTTTTTGTTACCAATGAACCCAAAGAACGCATATACACAGTGGAGAATCTGATGGATGACTACGAATATGTGTTCCGGGTTATGGCTCAGAATAAATATGGTGTTGGAGATCCCCTAGAAAGTGAACCCGAGAAAGCCAGGAATATTTATTGTAAGTATGCAGCAGCTTGCTTCGCTACCCTGGTGTTAGTCATTTTATACCAGAAAAATCTTAAGATAATATTCTGTGTGTGTTTTTTAAAGTACCCCCTGGCCAATGTGAAAAGCCAACTATTTCAAGTGTGACACATGAGTCCATGACAGTCAATTGGGAAGAACCAGAAGATGATGGTGGATCACCAGTCACTGGTTATTGGCTGGAGCGCAAAGAAACAACGGCAAAACGGTGGAATAGGGTGACACGTGACCCTATTCGAGTTATGCCCCTTGGTGTGTCCTTCAGTGTGTCGGGTCTCATCGAAGGATCTGAGTATCAGTTCCGTGTGACAGCGTTTAATGCAGCAGGGTGTGGTCTTCCAAGTGTGCCCTCAGATCCAATCTTTGCTAGAGAGCCTATGGGTACGTTTACAGCCTTTTTTGTAGAGTTCACTGTACCATTGTACAGCCTGAGACTGACGGTCCCTCCTTTTGGTTTTAGCTCCTCCTGGATCTCCCACTCCCAGAGTTACTGATTGGTCTAAATCAGCAGTTAATTTGGAATGGATACCACCACTTAAAGATGGTGGATCAATGATTATTGGATATATTGTTGAGTACAAAGAAGAAGGCCAAGAAGAATGGAAAAAAGTAAGCAATCACTGTGATATTGTCTGACTTTAATTTGTGAATATATATATATTCTTTAATGATACTTTATTTTTTTTCAAGGCCAGCGATAAAGAAGTGAGAGGCACAAAATTAGCAGTGACTGGACTGAAAGAACTTGGACTCTATAGGTTCAGGGTTAGTGCATTAAATGCTGCAGGTGTGGGTGAACCTGGTGATGTTGCTGATATAATCGAAGTAAAAGACAGAATAAGTAAGTAACCAGAATAATGTATTGCAGTTGTGTTCATTTCGTTCCTTACAGTATGTTTTATAAAATAATGCTGTAAAAATTTTGCAGTTGCTCCTGAAGTTTATCTGGATGTTTCTGTGAAAGAAAAGATAGTCATTCATGCTGGCGGGGAATTCCAAATCTTGGCCTATTATTCGGGCAGTCCTACACCCCAGATAACATGGAACAAAGACGGGTATGCAATCCCAACAGAAGCTGTCATTAAGACCACAGCTACCAGCTCATCTGTTACCGTCAAAAAATGCTCCAGAAATGATAAAGGCACTTACACACTGGCAGCTAAAAATGATGCAGGTGAAGCTAAGAAAACTGTTATTGTGGATGTGCTAGGTAAGTAATTTCAGTCAAGAACATCAGCAAATGTATTCTGGACACAATGGAAGCTGCATTGTTTAAAAATATATGTTGTATATTAATCCCATAGATGTTCCTGGCCCAGTTGGTGTACCCTTATCCACAGAAAATCTTTCTGGTGACTCTTGCAAACTAAATTGGTTTTTCCCTGAGAATGATGGTGGTTCACCCATTAGTAACTTCATCATTGAGAAGTGTGATGCTGAACACAAGACTTGGACTCCAGCATTTTATGAGGCCAGCAGGCAGAATGCTGTTATCCGTGGGCTAGTAATTGGAAAGGCCTACTTCTTCAGAGTCGGGGCTGTAAATGCAGTCGGAGTAGGCCCTTTTGTCAAAACCACTTCGGAAACAATCATCAGGGATAGAATTCGTAAGTCATTTCTCTCTGGTTCATATGAATGATTAAATTTCTTTGCAATACATCTGCAGCGATATAAAGCAGTCCCAGTTTAAACTCAGTATTACTCAAGGACTATTTTTGTACTCTTTATCTAAAATAGGTACACCTGAGCGTCCTGAGGAGTTGGAGGTCACGGCTGTGACAAAGGATTATATCAGCTTAGCTTGGAAGCCACCAAAGTATGATGGAGGTTCTGAAGTTATTATGTATATTCTGGAAGCTCGTTCGATTGGCAAGGACAAGTTTGTCCGGCTCACAAAAGAAACGCTGATGGGAAGGAAATATACATATGATGGTCTCCGAGAGGGTGATGCTTTTGAGTTCCGTGTCATTGCGGTAAATGAGGTTGGCCAGGGAAAGCCATCTTTTTGCACTAAACAAATTACTTGCAGAGACAAGCTTGGTAAGTAAATTCAGTGCAATGGTGTCATGTAAAATAATTTTGTTATACAGTCTGAAGGGTAACAAAGACATTGCTGGCTATCATTAACCTTTTTTTGTATTTTAGAACCCCCATCAATTGAAGCTGACTTCCGCGACAAGGTTATCGTGCGTGTTGGAGAGTCTTTTGCTCTCCAGGGTCGCTACAGTGGAAAGCCTGCACCGTCAGTCACATGGTTCAGAGATGATGTGCAGCTCAAAGCTGATAACCACATAAAGTTAAAGAATACTTTAACCATAATGTGTATTCAAGTTATTAAAGCAAAGCGTGAACACAGTGGCAGGTATTGTGTCCTTGTGGAAAACAGTACAGGATCACGCAAAGGCATCTGTAACGTACTTGTTGTTGGTAAATATTTTTTTAATTATTAATTTTTGTACATACATTCATTGTTTTGTTGTTTTATTTTATTCATTAAGTTAAATGTTGTAATAGTATGCCTAATATAATAATGTTTATTTACTTGACTGACAACAAAAAAACCCTAATCTTCCAGATCGACCATTGCCTCCAGAAGGCCCAGTAGTGTTTGAGGAAGTTCACAGAGATCACGTGGTGATTTCCTGGAAACCTCCCCTGGACAACGGAGGAAGTGAAATTTCCAATTATGTGATTGAGAAAAAGGAGGCCAGCAGGGATATCTGGATGTCCGTGACTTCTGCCACTACTAAGACATTTTGCAAAGTTCCAAAACTGATTGAAGGCAGAGTGTATGCCTTTAGAGTCTGTGCTGAGAACATTTATGGCATCAGTGACCCACTGGAATCTGAAGAAATGAGAGCCAAAGACCGTTTTAGTATGTATAAGCTCCTCAAGGTGTCTAATATCACAAATATAAACCAGATATTTGAGAGAAATATGTTTGCAAATCTCATCTGATAAATAATGTTTATTGACAGGAGTGCCCAGTGCACCTGAACAACCTATTGTGAAGGAGGTTTTCAAGAACTCAGCACTTGTGATTTGGACCCGTCCTCGCGATGGTGGAAAGCCTATAACTAACTTCATTCTAGAGAAGAAGGAGACCACATCAAAGAGATGGTCACGTGCCACACGGGACCCAATCTATCCAGACACTGAGTACAGGGTGCAGGACCTCACAGAAGGCTGTCAGTATGAATTCCGGGCCATGGCTGAAAATGAAATGGGCGTTGGTGACCCCAGTGAACCATCTAAACCTATCATTGCCAAAGATCCAATTGGTAAGTGTCGTACAATTTTCAAAAAGATTTGCGCCATGACGACAATTCTCTTAGCTCATGACTGCTGACATTTTTTTTACAGTTCTCCCTAGCCCACCTGTCCTTCCTGAAGCTGTTGACAAGACTAAGGATTCAGTTAGTCTGTCCTGGCAACCACCTCGCCATGATGGCAAGGGGAAACTCTTTGGATACCTTATTGAGTATCAAAAAGTTGGAGATGAAGAATGGACAAAGGCAAATGAGACTCCTGAATCATGCCCAGAAACGAAGTTCAAAGTGACTAATCTTGTAGAGGGACAGTTGTACAGATTCAGGGTCATGGTTGTTAATGCAGCAGGGAAGTCTGAACCTGCTTATGTCAAGGAACCTGTGAACGTACAGGACAGACTGGGTAATTTGACAGCTTATATTTGCTGCGTTATAAGTTATGTTTCCACGTATCTGTCCATTGATTACTAATAGGTATTCTTTAATTTCTTTCGAATAGAGGCTCCAGAGCTGCTGCCTGATGCCAATATGGCTCGTGATCATCTTGCTATGGTCGGAGCAGATGTTGTTCTTAGTGCCCACATTAAGGGAATTCCATTCCCAAAAATCACTTGGAAGAAGAATGACGCAGATGTCCCTGCACGAGCAAGCATTGAGTCCACTTCTGTGGGCAGCAAATTAGAAATGCGCAACTGCCTCCGCTCAGACTGTGGCAACTATACCCTAACAGTTGAAAATCCGGCTGGATCAAAATCAGCCACGTGCACTGTGCTTGTGTTAGGTGTGTTTATCAGGACTGATGTAATCTGATTAAATATCTATAACTTACCTTTAACATCAGTGTAAAGGTAGTGCATTTTGTGTGAATGCGTGTTTTTATTTTTGTGCTCTATGTTTTCTTGCAAAGATAAACCTGGCCCACCCAGGAATTTGACCATTTCTGAGGTGACAAGTGAATCAGCCTATCTTTGCTGGGAGGAGCCAGAAGATAATGGAGGTGCTGTTATTTCCAACTATGTGGTGGAGAAGAGAGATGTAGCGTCTTACCAGTGGATACCTGTCTGTGCCAACTCCAAAAAACGCACTTTAATGGCTCTATACTTAGTGGAGGGCACCCAATATTTGTTCCGCATTGCAGCAGAAAACCAGTTTGGCAGGAGCAAATACCTTACAGCAAAGAAACCCATTAAAGCTGTCGACCCTCTCTGTAAGTGCTGTATTATAGTATTTCTCTTTTTAGGCAAGGTAAATTCTCTTATTTCTTACCGTAAGTCTTGTCCTGTCTTTTTTTAAACTCTTGCGTTTTTAGATCCCCCTGGTCCACCAAAGAATTTGCATCATCTGGATGCAGATAAAACTGAAGTCTGGCTTCAATGGGACTGGCCAGAACGTACAGGTGGAAGTGAAATCACTGGATTTGTGGTTGAATACCATGAGGAAGGGGCCAAAGACTGGATCACTTACAAATCCGTCAGTACAACGGAATGTCACGTCACTGGACTTGAGGAAGGAAAAACTTACAGATTCGGGGTGAAAGCACAAAATGCTATTGGTCTGAGCGTTCCTGATACCACAGTGCCTATTGTCTGTGAGGGGAAACTTGGTAAGATATATTTATTTTTTTGTAGAAAATGTTATGATCTACATTAGAACATTTAATTAATCTCTGTACCTCTGTTTTTCAGTTGCTCCTATGATTGAAGTTGATGTGAAGCTAATTGAAGGTATCGTAGTGAAATCTGGCAGCACCATCACTCTTCCAGCTAAAATGAAAGGCATTCCTATCCCTACAGCAAAGTGGATCAGTGATGGCAAGGAAATGAGTACAGGAGACAGAATTGACATTAAAACAGATGACTCTTCAACTGTTCTCTGCATTAAAGAGTGCACACGGATGGACACTGGAGAATATCTTCTCACGGTGTCTAACCCAGCTGGCAGCAAGACAGTTCCTTTGCATGTGACTGTCCTTGACATTCCATCAGCACCCACTGGTCCTGTTAACATTCTTGAGGTGACCCCTGATCACATGGTCATAAACTGGCGCCCCCCTAAAGATGATGGTGGAACGCCTTTGATGAATTACATTGTTGAGAAGAAAGATTGCAAAAAGCCATGGGAGCCATGGGGAATTGTGAGCTCTGAAAGCACCAGCACTCAAGCTAAGATTCCACGCTTGCAGAAGGGCCGTGAATACATTGTACGCATTCGTGCACAAAATAAGATTGGCATTGGAGCGCCCCTTGAAAGTCCACCAACCATTGCCAAACAGATGTTTGATCCACCTAGTCCTCCAGGCCCACCAATGGCTTATGACATCACAGAAAATGCTATGAGCCTAGAATGGGAAATTCCACTTTCTGACGGTGGTAGCCCAGTCAGTGGTTATGTTGTTGAACGCAGAGAAATGACAGGGAAATGGATTCGTGTGAACAAAACACCTGTTTTGGATATCAGATACAGAGTGTCTGGACTTCTTGAGGGCAACACTTATGAATTCAGGGTATTTGCTGAAAACGTTGCTGGCATTAGTAATCCATCCCCAGTGTCAAAACCATTTAAAGCCACACGTCCAGTCACCAAACCAGGACCTCCAAGCAATCTCAAACTCAAGGACTGGAGCAAGTCCTATGCAGATATTGTGTGGACAAAACCGACTAGAGATGGGGGTAGCCCCATCTTAGGCTATGTTGTTGAATGCCAAAAAGCTGGCACTTCGCAGTGGAATAAAATTAATAAAGATGAGCTTATAAAACAGTGTGTATTTAGAGTACCAGGGTTAATTGAAGGCACAGAATATAGATTGCGTGTTAGGGCTGCCAATAAGATTGGTGAAGGAGAACCAAAAGAGTTGTCTCAAACAGTTCTTGCTAAAGACATTCTTATTCCTCCAGAAATCATGGTTGATGCTGCCTGTCGTGACCACTTGACAGTTAGAGCTGGTCAGAATATTACTCTTGCTGCTCGTGTTAAAGGACGCCCTGATCCAGAAATTACCTGGACTAAGGATGCAAGGGTGCTAGGCAGAGATAAGCATACTGAAATGAACAAAAATTTCCCTTTCGTGAATTTGATCATTCAGGAAGCAACAAGAGCAGACTATGGAAAGTATGCGATTCAAGCAAAAAACATCAGTGGTCAGGCACAGGCTACTATTATCTTGAATGTGCTTGACACACCAGGGCAGTGTCGCAACCTCAAGACAAGTTACGTGACTAAGGACTCCTGCATGGTGTCATGGGAGAATCCAGAAGACAATGGAGGCACAGAAATTACAAATTACATAATTGAAAGCCGTCAGCCAAGCCAAAGAACTTGGTCTGTGGTATCTGCTGATTGCACCAAACGTCTTTTTAAGGCACCTCTTGTTCAAAATTGTGAATACTTGTTCCGTGTCAGTGCAGAAAACAAATGTGGTCCTGGACCAACAACAGAGACACGGACGGCAATTCTGGCTGTTGACCCGGTTGAAAAGCCTGGTGAACCAGAGAACTTGCAGATTGCTGATATTGGAAAGACATTTGTCTTCCTTAAGTGGAAAAAACCACATTATGATGGTGGCAGCCGTAACCTGGCTTACCATGTAGAAAGAAAACCAAAAGATGTCGAGGAATGGGAAAGACTGCACAAGGGAGCAATCAAGGAGACATACTTCATGGCTGACAGGTGCATTGAAAACCAAATATACCAGTTCAGAGTGCAAACTAAGAATGAAGGAGGGGAGAGTAACTGGGTGACGACAGCAGAGACGCTTGTCAAAGAAGAAATAATAGAACCTACACTCGAGATTAAATTACGAGGTGTTTTTGTTGTAAAAGCAGGTGATTCAATTAAGATTGAAGCTGGAATCAAAGGAAAACCTCAGCCAGAGGTTAAGTGGCTTAAGGAAAATGATACAGGAGACATTAACAAGAGCCCAAGACTTCATGTTGACACTGGTATAGATTTCTCAAAATTCCTTATGACAAGTGCGAAACGTGAAGACAGTGGCAAATACATAATCACTGCCACAAATTCTGGTGGAAGCTGCTCTGCTCATGCTGTTGTAAATGTCCTGGACAAACCAGGTCCCATCAGAAACTTAAAAATATCTAGTGTTTCAGTGGACCGTTGCAAACTGATATGGGACCTCCCAGAAGATGATGGTGGCTGTGATATAATGAATTACATACTAGAAAAATGTGAGACAAAGAGAATGGTCTGGTCTATTCATTCAGCAGCAGTCATCACCAATTCTGCCAATGTCACCCGCCTTGTGGAAGGATATGAGTACATCTTCAGGGTGCGAGCAGAGAACAAGATGGGAGCAGGCCCTGCAGTCGAGAGTGAGGCTATCGTGGCTAAGACCCAGTTCAGTAAACCTGGCCAACCAGATCCACCAGAGGTCACTAGAATAGCTAAGGAGGAAATGACTGTTTCCTGGTGTCCTCCAGTGAATGACGGGGGGAAGGCCATCACAGGTTATATCCTGGAACGAAAGGAACAGCATGCCGTCCGATGGACACCTGTTACAAAGAGTCCAATTCCACAGACACACATGGATGTCACAAATTTGATCACCAATCATGAATATCAATTCCGTGTTAAGGCAGAAAATGAAATTGGATTGGGAGAACCGAGTAAGCCTTCAAGAGCTGTGGTTGCCAAGGTTGCACTGGGTATGTTTTTGTTCTTGTATAAATTTTGTAATGTTATCTTTGCTACTAATAATTGTTGTTCTCTAATGGTATTAAAATAGTTATGCCAAATAGTTAAATATATGATGTTTCAGATTCAATTGATTTATATATTACACACAGAACAGTCAGATCCAAATTATGTTCATTCCATTACCAAGTGTATGGATTTACAATATCATTTTTATTTTTTATTTTTTTTGTGCCTGCAGAGCCTCCAGGCCCACCAAGCAATCTGAAAGTAACTGATAGCACAACTACTTCAATTACACTTGGATGGGTGAAACCTGTCTCTGATGGTGGAGCGCCTATCATTGGATATGTGGTTGAAATGAAAGCAAAATTGCCTAAAAAAGTAGATGAAAGTTGGAAAAGATGCAATGTAGCTGCCCAGCTGACTGTGACAGAATTCACTGTGACCAGTCTGGATGAAAAAATGCTGTATGAGTTCCGAGTCTCTGCCCAAAACCAAGTTGGCATGGGTAACCCTGTTATTCTCAAGGAAGCAGTGTCACCAAGGGAAATCCTTGGTAAGACAACACAAAATACGTGATCATTTGTACAGGTTATTATTGTGCCTGGCATTTTTCATATGTGTGTTTATCTGATAATAAAGGATTGTTTATCTTGTCATTTTTACCAACAGTTGCACCTGAGATTGATTTGGACGCTAACTTGAGAAAGGGTCTCACCGTCAGAGCTGGGTGTCCCATCCGACTTTTTGCGACAGTAAGGGGAAGGCCGGCCCCCAAAGTGGCCTGGAGACGAATGGGAATTGACAATGTTGTCCGGAGAGCTCGTGTAGATTTGATCGACACTATGACATTCATGGTCATTTCTGACAGCACACGTGACGATTCAGGCAAATACTCTCTGACACTCACAAGCCCTGCTGGGGAGAAGGCTGTGTTTGTGAATGTCAAAGTCCTGGGTAAGTCTTATTCAGTCACATACTGTTATAGACCACTCTGCATTTCATTTCTAATCGGACATACAGTATGTTCACTCTATTATTTTTTCTTTTGCTGTTTTAATTAACAGACACTCCAGGGCCTGTAATGCATTTGGATGCCACTGATGTCACAATGACATCGTGTGAACTTTCCTGGTCTCCACCTGAGACTGACGGTGGCAGTGAAGTTATACATTACATAGTTGAAAAGCGTGAAATTGACAGGAAGACCTGGGGAACGATTAAGAATGACGTGAAGAAGACCAGCTTGAAGATCAGCAACCTTATAGCAGGCACAGAATATTATTTCAGAGTTACAGCTGTCAACGAGTATGGTGATGGTGTACCTAGCATAACACCACGGTCATACCTTGCATGTGACCCTCTCGGTAAGTACATTTCTTTCATTCTTTAAATAAAAATGTGTTTATCATTTTTATTAACACCTTTCTGAAAATGCTGAATTACATTTTAGGTAAGCCTGACCCACCAATGAAAATTGACGTGCTAGAAATCTCAAAGACCAGTGCAACATTGGGCTGGGTGAAACCACTGAGGGATGGAGGATCTAAGATTGATGGTTATGTAGTTGACTACCTTGTGGTAGCTCCACCTAAAGAGCCTATTGAAGGTCAGCCTCCGGTCAAGAAGGAAGAAAAACCTGTAGCTGAATGGACGCCATATTCTGTAGTGAAAGATTTAACCATTGTTGTTGTTGGATTGAAAGAGGGCAAGAAATACAAATTCAGAGTGGCAGCAAGGAATGCAGTAGGCTGTAGTCTGCCCACAGAAACCAAAGAAGAGTTTGAAATGAAGGAGCAAATGTGTAAGTCCCCTTAATACATGTATGTTATTTATTTTTTATTTTGAAAGTCTTCAGATAATTTTCATCGTTTTTCAGCTTGCATCACAGAAGCAAAAAAATCCTAAATCTTGTGTCCCTATTTTTTTCTATTGCTCAGTACCACCAACAATTATTATGCCTGATGCTGTGACAGCAAAAGCAGGACAAAAACTTAGAGTGGAGGCTCTTGTGTCTGGAAAACCTGCCCCAGTCTGCAAATGGAAGCGAGGAGACAATGATGTGGTTCCATCCAGTCGCCTTGCCGTGCATAAATTTCACAACTGTTGTGTGCTCATTATCAAAGATGTCTCAAGGCAGGACACTGGCGAGTACAGCCTTTTGGCTGAAAACAGCACTGAAAAAGTAGAACACAAACTGAAAGTAACAATCAAAGGTAAGTTTGTATTTCTTTTTTTATAGTGTATATGAAGAGATTGGTGGAGTGTATCTTATACCCCATGATAGCACTTATGGAGGGATGGATGATGGATGGATTGATGGATGAGTGGGCAATAAGATTCATTTTTAACCTGCTTTTGTGTTACAGATATCCCTGGTCCACCTCAGCCACCGTTCGAGATCAGTGACATCGATGCCGATGCCTGTGCACTGTCTTGGAGCGCACCGCTTGAGGATGGTGGAAGCAGCATCACAAACTACGTGGTTGAGAAATGTGATGTCAGCAGGGGAGACTGGGTTTCTGCTGTGTCCTCTTGTGGCAAGACCGGTTGCCGACTGGGGAAACTTGTTCCTGGGAAAGAGTACATGTTTCGTGTTCGCGCTGAGAACCGCTTTGGCATTTCAGATGCCATCACATCTGGAAGAATGGTTGCCAAATTCCCCTTTGGTAAGGTCACAAGTGTACGCATAAATGAGAAAAAAGACATCTTTCCTGATACAGGTGGAGTATTGATTTAATAAAACATTTTGTTTTTACCAGATGTGCCAGGTGAACCCTTGAATTGCCGGATCAACAAAGTAAACAAAGATTGCATGTTTGTAGCCTGGGATAGACCAGAAAGTGATGGTGGCAGTCCTATTACTGGCTACTACATTGAACGCAAAGAAAGAAACAGCCTCCTCTGGGTCAAAGCCAACGACACAGTTGTTCGTTCTACAGAATACCCATGTGCTGGCCTCATTGAAGGTCTAGAATACACTTTCAGGGTATCTGCCATTAACCGTGCTGGACAGGGTAAACCAAGTAAGAAAACAGAATTTGTCACAGCAAGAACACCAGTAGGTACGTAACTCATTTTTATTTCACTAACATATGTGTACTATACAGCTGACAGAAAGGTGGCTGTTTCTGAGATACTAGAACCACCACGTCTGGCACCAACAATCAGACCATGTTCAAATTTCCTGATATCAGACATCATAGCCATTACGATGCTTAGCCAAATGGTAACCAAACCTTTTGACGCTGTTTGTTTGCTATATGCATCCAACTGCTGCCACATGATTCACTGTTTCCAGACAGGCTGTTTGCATTAATAAAATTGCTGCTGAGTGTATACATATTTATACATGAATAAAAACAATGTTATATTAAAATATGGCCCTTTTTTCTGTAGATGCCCCTGGAAAACCCGAAGTGGTTGATGTAACTAAGAATTCGGTCACTTTGGTCTGGGCCCGACCAAAGCATGATGGTGGAAGCAAGATCATTGGGTATTATGTTGAAGCCCTGAGGATTCCTGAAGATAGGTGGATCCGCTGCAACATCAGCAGCCATAATGTGCCCAGGGAGGAGTATACCGCTACTGGCCTGGAAGAAGGATGCCAATACCAGTTCAGAATCATCGCCAAGACTGCAGTGAACCTCAGCAGGCCTTCTGAAGTGTCCAATACTGTGCTTATCTCTGCAGAAAATGGTATGGGGTCATAAAATATATTTACGTTTATGTTTGCATGCAAATACTAACAATATTAATACATTTTGCCTTCAAATCAGTTCCACCTAGGATTGAGATTGGCATTCAGATGAAGAAGATGCTACCTGTGAAAGCTGGAACAAATGTCTGTCTTGAGGCTGAGGTGTTTGGAAAGCCCATGCCAAAGGTTACTTGGAAGAGGAATGGAGTGGCATTGAAACCTTCTGAACATCTGGTGATGAAACAGAAAAGGCACCATTTCCAGATGGAGTTGGTATCAGTGACGAAAAAAGATACTGGAGAGTATACTGTTCTAGCAGAAAATGCAAGTGGTTCTAAAACAACTGAAATTAATGTGACAGTTCTGGGTAAGAGAAAAATGCATATAAAATTATCCATTTTGATTATGTACTGTATTTGAAACGAAAACTTGTGTTCTCCTATTTCCGTGTTGTAGATATACCAGGCCCACCAGCTTCAATCAAGTTTGGAGAATTGGGTTCCGATCATGTCCAGCTGATTTGGGAGCCACCGGAGGCGGACGGTGGTTGTCCAATCACAAACTACATAGTTGATAAACGTGACACCAGCAGAACTGAGTGGGCACAGGTTTCAGCCAAAGTCAGTGGCAAGGTCACTGATTTCTTGGTGGAAAGGCTGATAGAGGGACGCGAGTATCACTTCCGGGTCCGAGCTGAGAATAAGTTTGGGGCCAGTGAAGGCATCCTGAGCAACCCCGTAGTAGCCAAGAATCCATTCAGTAAGGCTCTAACATCTACTCCTTTGAAAAACCCAAAAGTGTCTGTGTTTGTAGTAAACTGTGACTATAAATGCCTTTGCAGATGTTCCTGGAGCGTGTGAGCCACCTGTTATTACCAATATAACAAAGAATCACATGACAGTCAGCTGGAAAGAGCCAGCAAATGATGGTGGCTCCACCATACTCGGATATATTGTTGAGAAGCGGGTGACTAAGGAAATTAAATGGGTTAAAATCAACAAACAAGCAGTAGTAGAGAGAATGATAGAGGCAAGTGGCTTGTCAGAAGGAGCTGAATATGAGTTCAGAGTCATTGCTGTCAACAAAGCTGGCTTAGGTAAACCAAGTGACCCATCAAATGCTGCTCTTGCTCATGATCCATTATGTAAGTATTAAGAGTTATAATTATCTTTGATTGTAAGTGTTTTGCATGCAGTCAGCTTCAATCATAATGTTTCTAATTGCCATTATAGATCTTCCTGGCCCACCAGTGTCCCCCAAGGTCATTGACATTACAAACAGCACAATTAGCCTGACCTGGACAAAACCTGCCAATGATGGTGGATGCAGCATCTTAGGATACCTGGTTGAGGTCAAGAGAGTGGACAGTGCTGACTGGATAAGGTGCAATGTACCCAAGAATCTCCAAGAGACCAAGTTCACTATAACTGGATTGCTTGAAAACACAGAATTTCAGGTTCGAGTAACAGCTGTAAATAAAGTTGGGTTTGGTGAACCAAGTGAAGTTCCAGGAAAACATCTGGCAAAGGAAGTTTTGGGTATGTTATTTGTTTCCCTGAATTAATGTAATGTTATAGAACATTGTTATAAAGCTGTCTTACAAAGTATATATGTAACAATACATTCCATTTGTGAAATTTACCATAACAGTTCTATTACAATTCTTTCAAACATGTTATTTCTTCTGGAAAATTTGCAAGACGTAGATTTTTCCCTAACTAGCTAAACACTCCATTAGCTACACTTTGCATATCAGAACAACAAAATTATCCATTATCTGAGTTCCTGCTACAAACACTTGAAGGCCTGGAAATGTATAAATACATTATGGCAATCTACTGCATGTTTATAGTAACAGTGCTGTATCTTGATTTAAGACATCATATTATTATATAGATATCTAGAGATGTTCTAAATTGAATCTCTTAATATTCATCTTACTATAGCAAAAGTTTGTTATCATCTCTCCTACAAAGAAACATAATCCATTATTTGCAAGCAAGCCAACTTTATAACCTTTCTGCAATATGCAGTCGCTCCAGAAGCAGATCTTGATGAAGAGCTGAAGAAAACACTGGAGCTACGTGCTGGGCAACCTATGAGATTTCACATTCCTCTGAGGGGCCGTCCTTTCCCCAAGGTGACTTGGGCTAAAATGAACACCAACATTAAAAATAGACAGGGGATTGTAATCAGGACCACTGAGTCAGACACCTTAGTGCGCGTTGAAAAAGTCAACAGATATGATGCTGGAAAATATGTTTTGACTCTGGAGAACACAAGTGGCATAAAGACGTACACAATCATTGTCAAGGTTTTCGGTAAGTTTACTTTTTTTTCACACAAATATTTCCTAAATTAACTATTGCAATGCTGTCTTTTAATCTAATAAACTTAATTCTTGTACAGATACTCCTGGACCTCCACTTAATTTGATGGTGAAGGACTCTACAAAAGACAGTGCCTTCATCTCATGGGATACTCCACTAATTGATGGCGGAAGCCCAGTGAAGAATTACATTGTTGAAAAGCGTGATATAGAGAGGAAGTCATGGTCTAGAGTTTCAGCTAACTGTGCAAAAACATCTTTCACAATTCAAGATCTGGAGCCTGGAAGATCCTATTATTTCAGAGTGATAGCAGAAAATGAATTTGGCATTGGAGAGCCATGTGAGACTGGAGATGCAGTGAGAGTTTCAGGTAAGTATGAAATATTTTCTCTGTTATAGAATATCATAGCACATTGTGAATATGGATATATGATACCTATATTCTTTGACGAAAACTTTTGACTTTCAGAGCAACCAGGACCAGTTAAAGACTTCAAAGCTTTGTTGGTCACCAAGGATTCATGCACTCTTACCTGGAAGAAACCAATTAGTGATGGTGGAAGTCGGATTATGGGATATGTGTTAGAGGTCAAGAATGGTGAAGATAAGTGGAAGGTGCTGATGAGGTCAAAAAACATGCAGTATAGTGCCAAAGACCTCACAGAGGGAAGGGAGTATTTATACAGAGTAAAAGCATTGAATGACACTGGAGAGGGTTCAGCAAAAGAGCTCAAGATCGTGGCTAAAGATGTCGTTGGTGAGTTTTTCTCAAGAATTAAATTAGTGTAAATTAGTAAATTAGTAAATTAGTATTAGTGTGTATGTATATATATATATATATATATATATACATACTTACTTAATTGTGTATTCTTTAACAGATGAATTGTTTTTGTTTTCTGGTAGTTCCACCTGGATGTGACTTAAAAGACCTGCCAAATTTATGCTACATTGCAAAAGAGGGCAGCACTGTACGGCTTAAAATACCTATCATAGGCAAGCCTGCCCCTACTGTGACCTGGAAAAAGGGAGAGGACACCAACCTGACTGACACAGGTCGAGTGTGTGTTGAGTCCACGCCTGTTAGCACGACCCTGCTTATTCGTGATTGCCAAAGGGAGGATGCCACTAAGTACACCATTACTTTAAGAAACAGTGCCGGCACCAAGGAGTCCAACATTTTTGTCAGGGTTGTTGGGAAGCCAGGAATACCGACTGGACCAATCAAGTTCAAAGAAGTCACTGCTGATGGGGCCACCTTGAAGTGGGGTGCACCAAAGGATGATGGTGGATCAGAAATAACCAACTATATTCTTGATAAGCAGGATTGCATAACTAACATGTGGGTCACTGTTGCGTCAGATGTGGACACAAATACTTTTAGAGTGACGGGTCTTCATGAAGGAACCGAGTACATATTCCGAGTCAAAGCTGAAAATAAGTATGGAGTTGGGGAAGGCCTAAAATCTGACGAAGTTGTGGCTAAGCATCCATTCAGTAAGTGACTTCCTACTTCCGCTCTGTGTGTGAGGAGTTTGAATGTTCTCTCCGTGTCTTGCAGGTTTCCTCTGGCTACTTTAGTTTCCTCCTGCAGTTCAACGACATGTGATTAGGTTAACTGATGCCTCCAAATTACCGTTAGTGAATGATTGTTTGTATGAGTATGTTTGCATGTGTTCCGTGATGGCCTGGCATTCCCATATGAGGTGTATACCAGTTTTGTGTCCTATGCTACTAGGGATAGGCTTCAGACCCCTCCACAACCCTAACCAGGATAAGCAGTTAACCGATGGATGAATGGACTTTTGACTGATATATCGTACTGCAAATAGTTGTAGGAATAATGGATGATTTTGTTGTACAGATGCACCGGATGCACCATCTCCACCACAGGTCTTATCCATGTGGCATGATTCTGCAGTGCTTGCTTGGTCCGATCCAAGGAAGACGGGAGGCTCCCCAATCACTGGTAATCAAAATCGTATATTTAACATTAACTTAATTTTATTAGTAGCTTTTTGTTTTTTTATTTCCATTTGTGTAAATATAGTCACAAATATGAATGAAAACTATGTATCTTTTTATACCTTTAAGGTTATCATGTGGAATTCAAGGGAAGAAACACTTCGTTGTGGAAGAGAGCCAACCCAGTAGCACTGAAAATGAAAGAATTCAGGGCAACTGGCCTAACTGAAGGCCTTGAGTATGAGTTTAGAGTAATGGCAATAAACTTGGCTGGTGTTGGTAAGCCAAGTGCATCAACCGAGCCTCTCGTGGCCTTGGATCCCATTGGTAAGTGTTAAATCATCCTTTAAAAAAACATCCATTCCTCTTGCTTAAGTCGTGAATCTTACATCATCTTAATGCATTGCTTTTAGATAACCCGGGTAAACCTGATGTGATTAGTGTCACAAGGAATACAGTAACACTGCAGTGGACTGAACCCAAATATGATGGCGGACATAAGCTGACAGGCTATGTTGTTGAGAAGCGAGACCTGCCAGCTAAGGTCTGGATGAAGGCAAACACTGTAAATGTCCTGGACTGCGCATTCACAGTGACAGACCTACAAGAGGGCTGCAAGTATGAATTCAGAATAAGGGCAAAGAACGCAGCTGGGGCTATTAGTCCTCCGTCAGAACAAACTGACACCATTATGTGCAAAGATGAATATGGTAAGAACGCTTCCTTGTCTTTGTCTACACATGTAAAGTATTTAATGGTTTCACAAAAGCAGTATCTTATTTCTTTTTTCTCATTAACAGAGGCACCAGCTATCATTATTGATTCCACTGTGAAGGAGGGACTTAAGGTCAGAGCTGGTGACACAATTGTCATCACTGCCACAAGCATCACTGGCAAACCAGCACCAAAGTCTGTGTGGTCCAAAGGAGGGAAAGACTTTAAGCAATCAGATATCTGTCAGATTGAGACAACTCCAACATCTTCTACACTGATAATCAAGTATGCCAGCAAGAAAGATTCTGGCGAATACACTATTTCTGCCAGCAATCCATTTGGGGTCAAAGAAGAAAATGTCAAAGTACAGGTCTTGGATGTGCCTGGACCTACAGGCCCCCTTGAAGCTAGCAGTGTGTCTGCTGAAAAAGTCACTCTGACATGGTCGGTTCCACATCAAGATGGGGGCTCGCCAATTAAATCTTACACTCTAGAGAAGAGGGAAACAAGTCGCCTTCTTTGGACTATTCTTGCCGAGAATATCACAGACTGCCATTTTGTTACTAGCAAACTTATCCAAGGCAATGAATATGTCTTCCGTGTTTCAGCTGTAAATCAGTATGGTGCTGGTGAAGCAACACTTTCTGAGCCAGTGAAAATGGTGGATAGCTTTGGTGCGTTGATTTTATACCTCATAAAAAACATAGTTATTATTATATTGTGTATAATACTTTCTGGAAAATGACATTAATCTGTGAATCTATTTATTTTTCTTCCATTGTAGGTCCACCAGGCCCTCCATCAAAACCAGAAATTGAAAATGTTAGCAACGACTCTGTCACCATTACATGGAAAAGACCTGCTGAAGATGGAGGAAGTGACATCATAGGCTACAGCGTTGAAAGAAAAGAAAGGAAAGGGGCACGATGGATCAGAGCCTCAAAGAAGCTGATTTCTGAACTTTATTACACTGTGCCAGGCCTCACTGTGGGAGTGGAATATGAATTCCGAGTGATTGCTGAGAATAAAGCTGGCTTTGGAGATCCCAGTGAGGCATCCCATCCTGTGATGACCAAGCCTGTGACATGTGAGTAGTAATGTTACTTAATTATGTTCTTTATTTTCAGTACAGAGCTCACCTTTAAGCAACATGAAAATTGCTTTTCAGATGTTCCTGGGCCTCCAGTCAACCCTAGAATTACAGATACAACCAAATCGACTGCTACATTCAACTGGGGAAAGCCCCATTATGACGGAGGACTCGAAATTACAGGATACATAGTTGAACACAAAAAAGAAGGAGAAGATGAATGGGTTAAGGACAAGTCAGCCACACCACTGAGAATTACTGAATTTGTTATTGCCAATCTTCAACCAGGAGGAAAATACTCTTTCAGAGTCAGTGCAGTGAATGCAGAAGGAGTTGGTGAAGCTGCTCAGGTTGAAGAACTTGTTGAACTTGTGGATCGTACAGAAACACCAGAATTTGAACTCGATGCTGAACTCAGAAGAACCCTCATTGTCAAAGCTGGTAACTCCATACGTATATTTGTGCCCATCAAAGGTCGTCCAACTCCTGAAGTCACATGGATGAAAGAGGAAATACCACTTAAAGGTCGAGCACATATTGACACCACAGAGTCATATACTCTATTGGTTATCCCAGATTGCACCAGACATGATGCTGGAAAGTATATCTTAACATTAGAGAACGCAGCAGGCAAAAACACTGGATGTGTAAATGTCAGGGTTTTGGACACTCCTGGGCCTCCCCTCAATTTGAAACCTCTGGAGATTAATAAGGACAGTATCACTCTACAATGGGAAATGCCCATTATTGATGGAGGATCAAAGATTTCCAACTACATCATTGAGAAACGAGAGGCAACCCGGAAAGCATATGCTGCTGTGATCACACAATGTGCAAAATGTTCTGTTAGGATCCCAAATTTGGCAGAAGGGTCTGAATATTATTTCAGAGTGAGAGCAGAAAATGAATTTGGCATTGGTGAGCCCATTGAAATGTCCGATCCAATTCGAGCTTCACAGGCACCGACCCCACCTGAAAAGGTCAACATTGCAGATATTACTAAGAATTCGGTCAGTTTGGTGTGGACAAAGCCAAAGCATGATGGTGGCAATAAAATTACTGGCTATGTCATTGAAGCTCAAAAGAAAGGCACAGATCAGTGGTCTCATATAACTGCTGTGAAAACTCTACAGTGTATTGTGAAAAATCTAACTGAAAATGAGGAGTACACATTCAGAATCATGGCTGTTAATAACTCTGGGAGAAGTGATCCTCATGAAAGCAGGCCAGTTATGATTAAGGAACAAAACACAGTACCCGAATTTAATCTACGTGGAATCTGTCATAAATCCATAATTGCCAAGGCAGGAGATGACATAAAGGTTGAGATTCCTGTTTTTGGTCATCCAAAACCAAGCATTTCATGGAAAAAAGATGATCAGATCCTCAAATTAACTCAGAGAGTAACAACTGAAGATACACCAGTTTCAACTATCCTTAGTATTGGGAAATGCACAAGAAATGATAGTGGACAATACTCCATTACAGGAAAAAACGTACTTGGAACAGTGACAGAAACTTTTGCAGTTAAAGTCCACGATATTCCAGGACCTCCTAAAGGGCCGATTAAATTAGACAAAATTACCCGTACCTATATTGTAATATCTTGGGATCCCCCTGAGAATGATGGAGGGGTACCAATTAACAACTACATTGTTGAATTACGTGAAACCACGAGCACAACATGGGTAGAGCTCTCATCATCAGTGATCCGCACAACATTTAAAGCTGACCGTCTCACAACAGGGTTTGAGTACCAGTTCCGTGTTAAAGCCAAAAACAGATATGGTGTAGGACCACCAATCGCTTCAGAAGTTGTGGTTGCTGCCTATCCATTCAAGGTTCCTGGACCGCCAGGAACCCCACATGTGGTGTCCTTTACTAGAGACACTATGACAATTGGATGGAATGAACCAGTCAATGATGGAGGAAATGAAGTAATTGGATACCATGTTGATAGGAAAGAGAGGAGTGCTGTAACATGGCAAAGGGTCAGCAAAGCCTTAGTGGTAGGAAACATTTTCAAATCTATAGGACTAGAAGATGGAATTGCTTATGAGTTTCGGGTTGCTGCTGAAAACCTGGCAGGTGTGGGAAAACCAAGTAAGCCATCAGAGCCCATGCTTGCCCTTGATCCTGTGGATCCTCCTGGTCAGCCAGTGGCAGTTGACATAACTAAACAGTCAGTAACTATTCAATGGACAAAGCCTGAATATGATGGTGGATTCAAGATAACTGGGTACACTGTAGAAAAGAAGGATTTGCCAAATGGACGCTGGGTAAAGGCAAACTTCAGCAATATTGTAGAGACAACATTCACCATAAGTGGACTTACAGAAAATGCCTCGTATGAGTTCCGGGTTTATGCCATGAATTCAGCTGGTGCCGTGAGTGACCCTTCTGAGCCATCAGATCCTATCACCAGTAAGGACGATATCGAAGAGCCAAGAGTAATGGTTGATGCCAAGTTCAAAGATGTTATACTTGTGAAAGCAGGTGATGTCTTCAAGCTTGAGGCTGATATAGCAGGTCAGCCATTGCCATCTATTGTTTGGACAAAGGATGGAAAGGAAGTTGAAAATACAATGAAACTTCAAATAAAAACATCTGATCTTACAGCAGCCTTGATTAACAAAGATTCATTAAGAAGAGATGGTGGGATGTTTACATTAACTGCCAGCAACCTTGGTGGTTTTGCCAAACATATCTTTAATGTTAAAGTTCTTGACAGACCAGGCCCTCCACAGGGGCCACTTGCTGTAACAGACCTCACTGCTGAGGGTTGTGTCCTGACATGGTTACCACCATCAGATGATGGTGGAGCAATGATCGATCATTATATTGTTGAAAAGCGAGAAACAAGTAGACTTGCTTGGACAAATGTTGCTTCAGAATTACAAGTCAATAAGACCAGGGTGACTAAGCTGCTAAAAGGAAATGAGTATATTTTCAGAGTCATGGCTGTTAATAAGTATGGAATTGGTGAGCCACTTGAATCTGATCCAACTATTGCAGTCAATCCATATGTGGCTTCTGATCCCCCTCCAGCTCCTGAGGTAACAACCATCACTAAAGATTGGATGATTGTTTGCTGGGATCATCCCAAGAACAATGGTGGAAGCAATATTTTTAACTATATTATTGAAAGGAGAGATAGAACAAGTCTACAATGGGTTAGATGCAACAAGAAGAATGTAACTGAAGTGAGTTTCAAAGCAACAGGACTTTTAGTAGGACATGAATATGAATTCAGAATTATTGCTGAAAATGCGGCTGGTTTAAGTGTACCAAGTCCCTCAAGTCCATTCTACAAGGCTTGTGATGCCATTTTCAAGCCAGGCCCTCCTGGAAATCCAAGGATTTTGGACACAACAAAGTCATCTATCACTCTTGCTTGGAATAAGCCAGTGTACGATGGTGGATCTGATATATTGGGATACATGGTCGAGACTAGCCTTCCACAGGAAGATGAATGGACAGTTGTCACACCAAAGGAAGGTTTGAAAGCTACATCATTCACAATTATCAACCTGAAGGAAAATCAAGAATATAAAATCAATATTTCAGCTATCAACTGTGAGGGTGTTGGAGAGGCAGCCTGTGTTCCTGAATTAACAAAGGCTGAGGACAGATTGATTCCATCAGAAATTATTCTTGATGCAGAACTTCGTAAGGTTATTAACATCAGAGCATGTAACACCTTAAGGCTTTTTGTACCTATAAAAGGAAGGCCAGCTCCAACAGTGAAATGGTCCAGGGAAAATGATGAGCCCATTGGAAGAGCAACTATTGAGAGCACATCATCATTTACATCAGTAATAATTGGAAATGTCAATCGTTTTGATAGTGGAAAGTACATTTTGACAGTAGCAAATGCTGCAGGAAGCCAAACTGCTTCTGTGAATGTCAGAGTACTAGACACCCCTGGAGCACCCCAAAATCTTAAGATTACAGCAGTTACCAAAGAATCAGTTTCACTTACTTGGGAGCCCCCTCTTAATGATGGTGGTACAAAGATTAAGAATTATGTAATAGAAAAACGTGAATCAACAAGAAAAGCATATGCAACTGTTAATGCTATCTGCTACAAAACAAGCTGGACTGTTGATCAGTTGCAAGAAGGTTGTAACTATTACTTCAGGGTTTTAGCAGAAAATGAATATGGGATTGGACTTCCTATTGAAACTATTGAGTCTGTTAAAGTGTCTGAAAAGCCACTTCCTCCTGGTAAGATCATTCTTCAAGATGTCACAAAGAATAGTGTTACGCTAACATGGGAAAAACCAGAGCATGATGGAGGAAGCAGAATAGTAGCTTATGTCATAGAGATGCAGAGCAAAGGTAGTGACACCTGGACACAGTCTATGATTGTCAAAGTTCCTGAAGCTGTTATTACTGGACTCACACAAGGTGAACAATACATGTTCCGTGTATCAGCAAGGAATGAGAAAGGAACAAGTGAGCCACGTCAGATTGGGGTACCAGTAATAGTAAAAGAACTTGTAATTGTTCCAGCAATTAAATTATTATTCTCCACATTCAGTGTTCTGGCCGGAGAAGACTTGAAAGCGGAAATACCCTATTCTGCTCGCCCCAAAGCAAGTGTATCCTGGCACAAAGATGGTACTCTACTCAAGCAAACATCAAGAGTTAACTTTGAAACCACTCCTGATCAATTGTGTCTTGTTATTAAGGAGGCTTGCAGAGATGATGTTGGGCACTATACCATTAAACTTTCAAACACTGCTGGTGAAACAACAGAAGACATTGTCATTGTTGTTCTCGACAAACCTGGTCCACCCAGAGGTCCAGTAAAAATAGATGAAGTCACCTCTGATAGTGTCACATTTTCCTGGAAATCTCCAGAATATGATGGTGGCTGTACCATCAAGAACTATATTGTGGAAAAGAGGGAAACCTCTAGCACTAATTGGCAGGTTGTGGCTCCAAACCTAGCTAGAACGACAATTAAGGCAGGACGGCTGAAAACTGGCACTGAATACCAGTTCAGGATTACAGCCGAGAACAGATATGGCAAAAGTCCAGCTCTTCTATCACCATCTGTGGTTGCTCAATATCCATTCAAACTTCCTGGACCTCCTGGAACCCCTTCAGTGCACATTTCAACAAGGGATAGCATGGTTGTGGTTTGGAATGAGCCTGTCTTTGATGGAGGGAGCTCCATATTGGGATATCATCTTGAATGCAAAGAAAGGAAAAGTGTTATTTGGGTGAAACTAAACAGGGCAATTATTCAGGACACAACATTTAAGTCAATTGGTCTAGAAGAAGGGTTGGAGTATGAATATAGAGTATATGCTGAAAATATAATGGGCATTGGAAAAGCAAGCAAGGTATCAGAATGCTTTGTTGCCAGAGATCCTTGTGATCCTCCTGGTACTCCTGAAGCTATTTCTATCACAAATAATTCAATTACATTAAGATGGACTAAACCAGAGTATGATGGTGGTAGCAAAGTCACTGGTTATATTGTTGAGAAGAAGGATTTGCCTGAAGGTCGCTGGATGAAGGCTAACTTCACCAATGTCATTGAGACTGAATATGTGGCAACTGGATTAGCTGAAGATCATAAATATGAGTTCCGTGTCATTGCAAGAAATGCAGCAGGTCTTTTCAGTGACCCATCTTACAGCACCGGCCCCATCACTGCCAAAGATGAAATTGAACCCCCTCGCATTAGTATAGATCCACAGTATACTCAAACTATTATCCTAAATGCTGGGGACAACTTCAAGATTGATGCCGATGTTCATGGGAAACCAGTACCCACAGTGTGTTGGATGAAAGGAAAACAAGAACTTTCTAACACCTTATGTCGTGACATAAAAAGCACAGACCACACTACTTGTCTGAGTGTTAAAGAAGCTAAACGTGCTGATGGAGGTGAATACACTTTACTTCTAAAAAATATGGGTGGAGAGAAGTCAGTTTGCGTCAAAGTTAAAGTCTTAGATAAACCTGGCCCCCCCGGAGGCCCCATTTCTTTAAGTGGTATTTCAAGTGACCAGTGTACAATTTCTTGGAAACCACCTCAGGAAGATGGCGGCTGTGAAATATCTCATTACATTGTTGAAAGAAGAGAAACAAGCAGATTAATTTGGACAGTTGTTGAGCCAAAAGTTAAAACACTCAATCTGAAAGTTACAAAACTTTTGGAAGGGAATGAGTATTGTTTCCGCATCTTAGCCGTAAACCAGTATGGGATTAGTGATCCACTTGAATCAGAGGCTGTCATTGCTAAAAGTCCATTTGTTACTCCTGATGCACCCAAAGGAGTTGAAGTTTCCAGTATCACAAAGGATTCTATGGTTGTTACCTGGGAAGCACCTACTAACAATGGTGGAAGTCCTATAATTGGGTATGCTATTGAAAAACATGACAAAGAAGGTGTGAGATGGATTAAATGCAACAGGGATATAGTGACTGAATTACACTTCAAAGTCTTTGGACTTCTTGAAAGTCATTCCTATGAATTTAGAGTTTCTGCTGTGAACGTTGTTGGTGTTGGGGAGGCTAGTACCCCATCAGTTTACTATAGAGCCTTGGATCCTACTTTCAAACCAGGTCCCCCAAACAACCCAAAAGTGATTGATGTTTCAAGCACTTCTGTTTTCCTTGCATGGGGAAAACCTATATATGATGGAGGCTGTGAGATACAAGGATATATTGTGGAAACAAGCGAGGCAACCACTGAAGGACAATGGATGATGTGTACTCCACCAACGGGTGTCAAACAGACAACATATGAAGTTGGTAAACTACAAGAAAAGCACGAGTATAAATTTAGGGTGTGTGCCATTAGCAAGGCTGGTGTTGGGGAGCATGCAGATGTCCCTGGAACAATTCTGACTGAAGATAAAATGGAAGAACCAGAGCTTGACATTGGTGCTGAACTTATGAAGACACTTAATATTAAAGCTGGAAATACTCTTAGAGTGTTCATTCCGATCAAAGGGAGACCAGCTCCAACAATTAAATGGGAAAAAATGGATGGGGAAATTAAAGAAAGAGCTCAGACTGAGGTAACCAGTAGACATACCTGTCTTGTCATTGACAACGTCAACAGATTTGACAGTGGGAAGTATACTGTTACTGCAAAAAATTCAAGTGGTTCAAAGTCTGCAGTCATAAGTGTGAGAGTCCTTGACACACCAAGTGCTCCAGTTAATCTCAAAGTGATGGAAATTACAAACCAGTCTGTGACGCTTTCATGGAAACCACCTACGGTGGATGGTGGAGCTAAAATAAAGAACTACATTATTGAAAAACGCGAAAGTACAAGAAAGACTTATTCAGCTGTTGCTACTAATTGTCACAAAACAACATGGAAGATAGAACCACTGCAAGAAGGCTGCAATTATTACTTCAGAGTTCTTGCTGAAAATGAACATGGTATTGGATTGCCTGCAGAAACAGTTGATGCTTTGAAAGTATCAGAGGTACCCCAGTCTCCTGCCTGTTTAACTGTAGTTGATGTGACACGCAACAGTGTGTCCCTTGCATGGGAAAAGCCGGAGCATGATGGAGGAAGTAGAATCATTCAATATCTGGTGGAAATGCAACCAAAGGGCAGTGATAAGTGGTCTGTCTGTAGTAATGTGAACACTCTTGAGACCATCGTCTGCAATTTAGTTCAAGGAGAAGAATATACGTTCAGAGTTGTTGCTGTTAATGAAAAAGGAAAGAGTGATCCAAGAACCCTTGCTGTTCCGGTGCAGGTGAAGGATCTTGTAATTGAACCAGATGTAAGACCTGTATTTAGCAGTTATGCTGTACAGGTAGAAAAGGACCTCAAAGTAGAAATCCCAATTTCTGGACGTCCAAAACCAAATATTACTTGGACAAAAGATGGCTCACCACTTAATCAGACAACAAGGGTTAATGTTGTAAACACTGAAAATTTCACTACCCTTAACATAAAAGAAGCAACAAGAGACGACTCCGGGATTTATGGTATTTCAGTATCTAATGATGTTGGGCAAAGGGATGCCAATATTGAAATAGTCACACTCGATAAACCTGGGCCTCCAAGTGGACCTGTAAGATTCAATGAGATCAGTGTAGAAAGTGTTACAATTTCTTGGGATCCACCTAAGTTCACTGGTGGTTGCCCGATTTCACACTATATTGTACAAAAGAGAGATACAACTACAACCACCTGGGAGAATGTTTCAACATTTTTAGCAAGAACCACTCTGAAAGTGCCCAGACTGAAGACTGGAGCAGAATATCAGTTTAGAATTATCGCTGTAAATCGTTATGGCAAAAGTTATGCTTTAGACTCTTCATGTGTGGTTGCCCAGTATCCATACAAAGAACCAGGTCCACCTGGAACTCCATTTGTCTCATCACTATCACGGAGTCACATGGTAGTAGAATGGCATGAACCAGTTATAGATGGGGGAAGCAGTATAATTGGTTACCATCTTGAACGGAAAGAGAGAAACAGTATTCTCTGGACTAAGATCAACAAGTCCCTAATTAAAGAAACCAGCTTTAAAACGAGTCCTCTTGAAGAAGGTGTTGAATATGAGTTCAGGGTCTATGCTGAGAATATTGTTGGTATAGGCAGAAGCAGCAAAGTCTCAGAGGTTTATGCAGCACGTGACCCCTGTGATCCACCTGGTACTCCAGAAGTTGTAGCCGTGAACAAAGATTCAATTACACTCCACTGGACAAAGCCTGAATATGATGGAGGAAGTGTAATTACCGGCTACTTTGTGGAGAAACGAGATCTTCCAGAAGGGCGCTGGATGAAGGCAAACTTTACAAATATTATTGAAACACAGTTTACAGTTACCGCCTTAACTGAGGATGCCAAATATGACTTTAGGGTTATTGCAAGGAATGCAGCTGGAACAATTAGTAAGCCATCAGATAATACTGGACCAATCACTGCAAAGGATGAAGTTGAGCCACCCAGATTTTCAGTTGACCCAGAATTCAGCCAAGCTATTGTTGTAAATGCTGGAGAGACATTTAAACTAGATGCTGATATCAATGGAAAACCCATACCAACAGCTCAGTGGTTCAAGGGTGACAAAGAAATTGAGAATACACTGAAATGTGAGATTAGAAACACTGACTCCAAAGCAATGCTTGTTATCAAAGATGCAGTTAGAGCTGATGCTGGTCAATATACTTTGGTCCTCACTAACCTAGGTGGTACCAAGACCATTCCATACAATGTCAATGTTCTAGATAAGCCAGGTCCATGTGAGGGACCTCTAAATATAACAGATGTAACAGCTGAAAAATGTACCTTGACATGGCACCCTCCACAGCATGATGGAGGCAGCAGTGTCACCCATTATATTATTGAAAGGAGGGAAACAAGCCGACTTGCATGGACTGTAGTGACTAATAATTGTAAAATTAATATGTTTAAGGTAACCAAGCTCCTTGAAGGAAATGAATATATGTTTCGAGTAATGGCTGTCAACAAATATGGCATTAGTGAACCACTGGATTCAGCCTCAGTAATAATGAAAAATCCATTCATTCCACCTGGGTCACCACAGATTCTAGAAGTAACAAACATTACAAGGGACTCTATGACAGTGTGCTGGGCTCCACCAGACACAGATGGTGGGAGTGAAATAATTGGTTACATTCTTGAGAAAAAAGATAGGTCTGGAATCCGATGGTCAAGATGCAACCGGCAAAAACTCACGGATGTGTGTTTCAGAGTGACAGGTTTGACAAAAGATCATGAATATGAGTTTAGGGTTTCTGCCGAGAATGCAGCTGGACTGGGAGAGCCAAGTTTACCAAGTTCGTACTACAAAGCTTGCAATCCCAAGTTCAAACCTGGACCACCTACTCATGTGCATGTGATTGACACCACAAAAACCTCAATTTCAATAGCATGGGGCAAACCAATTAATGATGGTGGTAGTGAAATTCAGGGGTATATTGTGGAGATATGCAAAGCCGAAGATGAGGAATGGACTATGTGCACACCAGCAACTGGCCTCCGTGTAAACAAATTTGAAATTGATAAACTTATAGAAAATCAGGAATATAATATTCAGGTCTGTGCAATTAACAAGTTAGGCATTGGAGAACCAGCGGCTATTCCTGGAACTGCTAAACCTGAAGAGAAAATGGAAGCCCCAGAACTCCGTCTTGATTCAGAGCTAAGGAAAGGAATTGTAGTTCGGGCGGGAGGTTCAGTGAAAATCAATATTCCATTTAAAGGAAGACCAAGTCCAGATATTAGCTGGTCTAAAGATGAAGCTGATTTGTCTGATAAGGTGCTAATTGAGAAAGGGCTTAACTACACCCAGATTTCAATTGACAGCTGTGATAGAAATGATACTGGAAAATATACCCTGAAAGTGGAAAACAAGAGTGGTTCGGTCTCAGAGTTTGTGTCTGTTAAAGTTCTGGATACACCAGGACCACCCTTAAAACTTGACGTGAAAGATATTAAGAAAGACTCTGTCACTCTTGTCTGGGAACCGCCACTAACTGATGGAGGAGCAAAAGTAAAGAATTATGTGGTCGATAAGCGGGAATCAACCAGAAAAACTTATTCTAATGTTACTGCCAAATGCACAAAAACAAGTTACACAATAGAAAATCTGGTAGAAGGTGCTATGTATTATTTTAGAGTAATGGCTGAGAATGAATATGGAATTGGCCAGCAAGTTGAATTGAAGAATGCGGTCAAGGCATCTGAAGTTCCTCTTCCAGTAGGAAAGGTTACATTAACTGACGTGACTAAATCCAGTGTCTCTCTAGCATGGGAGAAACCAGAGCATGATGGAGGCAGCAGGATTGCAGGTTACTTAATTGAAATGCAACCCAAAGGAACAGACAAATGGGGTGTAGCAACATCAACAAAGACATGTGATGGCACAATTTCAGGACTAACAGCAGGTCGAGAATACATTTTCCGTGTTATAGCCCAGAATGAGAAAGGAAAAAGTGAGCCAACACAACTGGCAGCACCTGTTATAGCAAATGATTTGAATATTGAACCGAGCTTCAAATTGCTGTTCAATTCTTACAATGTCAAATCTGGGAAAGATCTGAATATAGAAATACCTGTGATGGGCCGTCCTAAACCAAAAATTGATTGGATGAAGGATGGGCAACCATTGCAACAAACCACAAGAGTGACTTACTCAAATACACCATCCTCAACTATCCTTCAGATCAAGGAAGCTAACAAAGATGACTTTGGAAAATATGCAGTCACTGCAACAAACATTGATGGTTCAACAACAGAAGAAATTAAAATCACAGTTCTTGACAAACCAGGACCACCAAAAGGCCCAATCAAAATCAATGAAGTAAGTAATGATTTTGTATCTATTTCTTGGGAACCACCTGAATACACAGGTGGCTGTCAGATAAAGAACTACATTGTTGAAAAACGAGACATGACTACTACAACCTGGGAAGTTGTATCTGCATTAGTTGCAAGGACTGCTATGAAGATTACTAAACTGAAAACAGGTTCAGAGTTTCAATTCAGAGTTACTGCTGAGAACAGATATGGAAAGGGCCCTTCACTGGATTCACCAGCAATTGTTGTTCAGTACCCATATAAACTCCCAGGACCACCTGGCACCCCATATGTCAAATCAGTATCAAGGGACCATATGGTTGTAGAATGGAATATACCAGTCAGTGATGGTGGTACTGCAATTATTGGTTACCACCTTGAAAGCAAAGAAAGAAACAGTGTTCTCTGGGTTAGACTCAACAAGATTCTTATCACTGACACCATCTTCAAAGTAAGCAATCTTGAAGAAGGAAATGGGTATGAATACAGAGTTTTTGCTGAAAATATTATTGGTGTTGGCAGATCAAGCAAGGTTTCAGAATGCTTTGTGGCTCGTGATCCATGTGATCCACCTGGAACACCTGAACCTGTTGTCATCTCCAAAAATCAAATCACACTTCAGTGGACAAAGCCAGAGTATGATGGTGGCAGCAAAGTCACTGGATATATTGTCGAGAAAAAAGATTTTCCTGAAGGTCGCTGGACGAAGGCCAGCTTCACAAATGTGATTGAGACTGAGTTTACAATCTCTGGATTAACACAAGACCAAAAGTATGATTTTAGAGTGATTGCAAGAAATGCAGCTGGTATTTTCAGTGAGCCCTCTGAAAGCACTGGACCAATTACCGCTACAGATGAAGTTGAACCCCCAAGAGCTTCAATGGATCCAAAGTACAAGGATGTTGTGGTAATTAATGCTGGCGAAACCCTTGTTCTTGATGCTGACATTTATGGAAAACCAGTGCCTGATATCACTTGGGCAAAAGATGGAAAAGAAATTGATAAAAATACTCTAAAAATGGAAGTGAAAACCACAATGAAACGAACCATGTTGTTAGTTAAGGATTGCACAAGAAATGACAGTGGGTGCTTTAGCCTCACTCTCAGTAATGTTGGGGGAACAAAAACAATACCAATCACAGTGAAAGTTCTAGATAGACCAGGACCTCCTGTAGGTCCACTCAAGGTAACTGATGTCACTGCAAACACATGCTTCCTGTCCTGGAGTGAACCTTTGCAGGATGGGGGCATTAAAATTTCTCATTATACTATTGAGAAGAGAGAAACCAGTCGGCTCTCCTGGACCGTAAGTGAATCTAAAGTTCAAGCCACCAGTTGCAAAGTGACAAAGCTTCTGACTGGTGAAGAATATATCTTCAGAGTTATGGCAGTTAACAAGTATGGTGTGAGTGAACCTCTTGAATCTGAGCCAGTGATAGCACGCAACCCATTCAAGCCACCAAGTGCACCTTCAACACCTGAAGCAAGTTGTATAACAAAAGATTCTATGGTCCTGACATGGAATCAGCCAGAGCATGATGGTGGATCAGAAATTGAATGCTACCACCTTGAGAAACGAGACAAAGACAGTGTTAGATGGATAAAATGTAACAGACAAAAACTGAAAGAGCAGCATTTCAAAGTCACTGGGCTTACAGAGACACACTTCTATGAGTTCAGAGTCTCTGCAGAAAACAAGGTTGGGATAGGAGAACCAAGTGAACCATCACTGTTTTACAGAGCTTGTAATGCCACACATCCACCTGGGCCACCAAACCATCCCAAAGTGACTGATCACACAAGCACAACTGTATCTCTAGCTTGGAGCAAACCCTTAGATGATGGTGGCGCATATGTAAAGGCATACCTGGTTGAAATGAAAGAAGCCGCACAGGAAGAATGGGTCATATGTACTCCTCCAACTGGTATACAAGCAACGCGATTCATTGTGGAAAAACTAAGGGAAAATGCTGAATACAACTTCCGCATTTGTGCAATTAATGCTGAAGGAGTAGGAGAGCCTGCAGATGTCTATGGCTCTGTTGTTGCTGCTGAAAAAGTTGAAGCTCCAGAAATGGAACTAGATTCAGACCTGAGGAAAGTTGTCACCGTACGTGCAGGTGGAACACTTCGTCTTTTTGTCCCAATCAGGGGTCGACCTGTACCCAAAGTGAAATGGGAAAAGGAAGAAGGATCTCTGACAGAAAGGGCACAAGTTGAAAGCACAAGTTCTTATACAGTTCTTACCATCGACAATGTCAATAGATTTGACAGTGGCAAATATGTTTTGACTTTGGAAAATAGCAGTGGCACAAAATCTGCATTTGTCAATGTTAGAATATTGGACTCACCAAGTGCACCCCTTAATTTTGTAGTCAAAGATGTCAAGAGAGATTCTGTAACCCTTCTGTGGGAGCCTCCTTTAACTGATGGAGGGGCTAAAATAACTAACTACATAGTTGAAAAACGAGAATCTACGAGAAAAACATACACTGCCGTCACAAATAGTTGCACACAAAATATGTTTATGATTAGTGAACTACAAGAGGGTGGTATATATTACTTCCGTGTACGGGCTGTGAATGAGCATGGCATCGGTTTGGCAGTAGAAACTAAGGATCCAATAAAAGTTGCCCAAGCTCCAATGCCACCAGGTAAAGTTTCAGTTGTGGATGTAACACGAAACAGTGTGACTCTGTCTTGGGAAAAACCAGCACATGATGGTGGCAGCAAAATAATATGTTACAATGTGGAAACACAAGCTAAAGGCAGTGATAAATGGAATGTGAGCACCACGGTTAAAGTACTGGAGGCAACAGTTACTGGTCTTATATCAGGTGAACAATATTCTTTCCGAATTATTGCTGTGAATGAGAAAGGAAAGAGTGAACCAAAAGAACTAGGAGTGCCTGTGATTACAAAAGACATTCAGATTGAGCCCACTGTTAACTTGCTTTTCACCACTTATAGTGTGAAAGCTGGGAAAGACCTTACAATTGAAGTTCCATTCAGAGGCAGACCAAAGCCTGCTGTTTCATGGAAGAAGGATGGTCTTCCTGTAAATCAGACATCTTCAGTAACACTTTTAACATCTGAATCATCATCTAAAATTTCCTTCAAAGGAGCCACTAGAGATCATGTTGGAAAATATGAAATTACTTTAGCTAACACGGGTGGCACCAAATCAGTTGAAATTGGTGTAATTGTCCTTGACAAACCAGGCCCTCCATCTGCGCTAAGAGTAGATGCTGTAACTTCAGAAAGCATATCATTATCCTGGAATCCACCAGAGTATGATGGTGGATGCAATATCAATAACTACATTGTAGAGAAGAGGGACACTAACACTACAGAATGGCAGATAGTATCATCTGCAGTTGCTAGAACGTCAATTAAAGTTTCTCGGTTGACGCATGGCTCTGAATATCAGTTCCGTATATATGCTGTGAATCGTTATGGAAAGGGACCTTCTATAGATTCCTCAGGCATTACAGCTCAGTATCCATTCAAGCAACCTGGCCCACCTGCTACACCTCAGATTGCCCATGCAACTAAATCATTCATGCTGGTCACATGGAATGAACCAGTGAACGATGGTGGAAGCCCAGTTATAGGATATCACTTGGAGCGGAAGGAAAGAAGTAGTGTTCTTTGGACAAAGATGAACAGGAGGCTTATCAAAGATACAGAATTCAAGGTGACAGGAATTGAACCTGGCTTGTTTTATGAATACCGTGTCTATGCAGAAAACATTGCGGGTATTGGGAAATGCAGCAAAGCTAGTGAACTAGTGGCTGCAAGAGACCCTTGTGATCCTCCTGGAAAACCCATGATAATGAACATGACTAAAACATCTGTTTCCTTATCATGGACAAAGCCAGAGTATGATGGTGGAGCCAAAGTTACCGGTTACATTATTGAACGAAGGGAACTTCCCCAGGGTCGTTGGTTGAGGTGCAATTTCACCAATATCCAGGAAACATACTTTGATGTTACTGGACTTACAGAAAACCAGCAATATGACTTCCATGTGATAGCAAAGAATGCTGCAGGTTTATTCAGTGATCCATCTGATTGCACAGGCCCTATAACAATCAAAGATGATGTAGATCCACCACGAATAATGATAGACATGAAGTTCAGAGATGTTATTGTCGTGAAAGCAGGAGATGCCTTAAAAATAAATGCTGATATTTCTGGGCGCCCCGTTCCGATTGTTTCCTGGGCAAAGGATGGTAAAGAGTTGGAGCCAAGGCCTAGAATTGAGCTTTCTGTGACTGATATCAGCACTTCTTTAATTGTTAAAGACTGTGTCAGAAGTGACTCAGGACAGTATATATTAACTTTAAAAAATATAGCTGGAGCAACATCACTCCCCATCAATTGCAAGATCCTTGATAAGCCAGGACCATCAGCTGGACCATTAGAAGTCACTGGTCTTACTGCAGAAGAGTGCACATTGAAATGGGGCCCCCCTAATGAAATTGGTGGTGCCGAAGTCACTCATTATATTGTTGAAAAACGTGAAACAAGCCACTTGGCTTGGACTCTGGTATATGGAGAGCTGAAAACAACGACTTGCAAAGTTACTAAACTTCTCAAAGGCAATCAGTACATTTTCAGAGTTTTGGCTGTGAACAAATTTGGAATTGGTGAAGCCTTGGAAAGTGACCCCATTAAAGCATCAGATCCATTCACTGTCCCATCTGCACCCACTCGTGTAGAGGTTGCTAATGTGAGTAGTGAAGCCATGACAATCTGCTGGGAAAAGCCAGCTTCTAATGGTGGCAGTGAAATAAACAACTACATCATTGAAAGACGTGAGAAGTCTGGAATGCACTGGATACGCGCAAACAAAAAGCCAGTCACTGACATCACATTCAGAGCAACTAACCTTCGTGCAGGATGTGAGTATGAATACCGTGTCATTGCTGAAAATGCTGCTGGTTTAAGTCCCCCAAGTGATCCATGTCCACTGACCAAAGCAGAGGATCCCTGTTTCCCACCATCCCCTCCCTCTAAACCAAAAGTTGTTGATTCAACCAAAGACTCCATCAGTCTTACTTGGAATAAGCCACTGTCTGATGGTGGAAGCCCTATACTTGGATACAGTGTGGAATACAAGAAAACAGAGGATACAGACTGGATTGTAGCTGTTCCAAGCACAAGAAACACAGAGTTTACAGTTGTTGGACTTTCACCCGGAGCAGAATATGCGTTTATAGTCAAGTCAATCAGTAAAATTGGTGTTAGTGATCCAAGTACAACTTCAGAGCCCTACGTTGCAAAGGAAAGAGAAGAAGAGCCTGTGTTCGATGTGGACATTGAAATGCGCAAAACAATTATTGTTAAACATGGCAACTCTTTTACCCTTACTGCACCATTCAAGGGAAAACCAGTGCCCAGTGTCATATGGGAAAAAGAAGATGTTAATCTAAAGGAGAGAGCAAGTATTGATACAAGTGATATCTGCACAAAACTTACAGTGGAGAATGCAAATAGATATGACTCTGGAAAATATACTGTAACATTACAGAATGCAGTTGGAACTGCTGCTTTGACACTAGCCATCAAAGTACTTGATTCTCCCGGGCCACCTTCACAAATCAAGATCACTGATGTCACAAAAGATTCAGTAACAGTAACTTGGGATGCACCCGAAAATGATGGCGGTGACCCAGTGAAGAACTACTATGTAGAAAAGCGTGAAGCAAGTAAAAAGGCATGGGTGACTGTGACAAACAGTTGTCACCATCTGAGCTACAAAGTAGAAGACTTACAAGAGGGAGCCATCTATTACTTCAGAGTAATTGGTGAAAATGAATTTGGAACCGGTGTTCCCTTGGAAACCAAAGATGGAACTAAAATTACAGGTCAGTATTAACATTAACTATGCATAAGAAACTCAGTATTTCTCATATATTTTTGTATAATGTATTGACTTTCCCCACAGAAAAACCAAGTTCACCTGCAAGACTTGGAGTTACTGCAGTAACCAAAGATAGTATTTCATTGGCCTGGAGTAGACCTGAGCATGATGGAGGCAGCCGAATTACCAGCTACATTATTGATGCTCTTGAAAAAGGACAGAAGAAGTGGGTCAAGTGTGCTTCAGTTAAAACCAATAGCCATGTTGTCTGTGGACTGAGGGAAAATGCTGAGTATTTCTTCAGAGTCAGTGCTGAAAACCATGCTGGGCTAAGTGAACCCAAAGAAATGATTGTTCCTGTGCTTGTTAAAGATCAACTAGGTAAGATACTGCATTTTATATATAATTTTAGTATTTACAGTTTATACTTGAAGTAATTAATGCTTATAAATGGCTTGTTTGATTTACAGTAGTACAGGGGTGTCCAATCTTATCCGGAAAGGGCCAGTGTGGGTGCAGGTTTTCATTCCAACCAAGCAGGAGCCACACCTGATTCCACCTGTCTGATCAGCTGAGCTGGGCTTTCAATGAACTCAGGTGTGGCTTCTGCTTGGTTGGAATGAAAACCTGCACCCACACCGGCCCTTTCTGGATAA
>JAACJT020000001.1:38868814-38899161 GCA_009936485.2 Gymnarchus niloticus | reverse complement strand
CAGGTGTGGCTTCTGCTTGGTTGGAATGAAAACCTGCACCCACACCGGCCCTTTCTGGATAAGATTGGACACCCCTGCAGCAGTACTTGAAATATGTGTAACTTTTTTTTTTTTTTTTTACAGAATACCCAGAGTTTGATATGAAGAACTTCCCACATAATACAGTCTATGTCAGAGCAGGATCTAACCTTAAATTTGAAATACCTCTCACTGGTAAACCTCTGCCAAAGGTTACTCTTTCAAAAGATAATATTGCTGTGAAATCCACTAAGCGGTTTAAATATGAAGTAACTCCTGGCTTCTTACTGATGGATCTTGAGGAGTGTGCTGCTGGTGATGCTGGCAAGTATGAGATTACTGCTTCTAACGCAAGTGGAGTCACCAAGTCATATGTGAACATTTCGGTTCTGGATAGGCCTGGTCCTCCAGTTGGACCAGTCAAAATTGGAGAGGTCACCGAAAACAGTGTGAGTCTTCAGTGGAGTCCTCCTGTGTATAATGGTGGCACCCCAGTTACAAATTACATCATACTCAAACGTGAAACAAGTACTCCTACCTGGACAGAGGTTTCCTCCACAGCTGCAAGAAGTGCAATAAAGGTGACAAAGTTAACCAAAGGGGAAGAATACCAATTCAGAATCAAGGCAGAAAACCGCTTTGGCATCAGTAATCATATTGACTCTACTACAGTTACAGCAAAACTCCCATACAGTAAGTTCTATGATACTAGAAAAAGGCATTGTGTTGTATTCACAGTATGAGAGAGACTGTAATTATCCCTGTCCATCAATTCTTAAATTCATTCTGCAATTTTTCTTTTTTTTTTCACTTTCTAATTTCAGCAATTCCCGGACCCCCTTCAACACCATGGGTCAGTTTTGTCTCAAGGGAGAGTCTCACGGTCTGCTGGCATGAGCCTGTCTTTGATGGAGGAAATCATGTTTTCGGTTATCATTTACAGATGAAAGACAGAACTAGTGCTCTGTGGCAGAAAATTAACAAAGTTGCTGTCAGTGGCACACAGTACAGAGTAACAAATGTATCCCCTGGCCATATCTATGAATTCAGAGTGGCAGCAGAAAATGCTGCTGGAATTGGTAAAATTAGTAAAACTTCAGAGGAAGTCCTTGCAATTGATGCTTGTGGTAAGTCATATGCGATGTAGTTAATTCAATCATTGCCGATCATACACTCATCATGATATTTAAAACCTGTATTGTGCACAAATTTTGTTTTTCAGAACCTCCAGCTAATTTGCGTATCTCTGATATCACGAAGAACACTGTTCGACTTGTTTGGCAGAAGCCTCATTATGATGGTGGAAGCAAGATCATTGGATATGTTGTTGAGAGGAGAGAGTCACCAAAAGGCAGATGGACAAAGGCTAATTTCTCCAATGTCATAGAGACTAATTTCATTGTATCAGGCCTAACCCAGGATGAGACATATGAATTCAGAGTGTTTGCAAGGAATGCAGTTGGTTCTCTTAGCAACCCATCACTTATTGCAGGACCAGTTAAATGTGTTGATGTACAGGGTAAGTGTTCTTCCCTTTATCAATAGTAAATGTCTGAGCCATCCAGTATTTTCATAGCCTTATTTGTTCATTTCTATTTTAGGTGCTCCTGAGATTGACCTCCCTCCAGAGTATTTGGATGTGGTGAAGTACAGGGCTGGAAAAGTGGTCAAGATTCATGTGGGAATTATTGCCAAACCCCTCCCGACAATTGAGTGGTACAAAAATGACAAAGAATTAGTGTCAAGTGCTCAGGTGTCCATGGAGAGCACCACAGATGCCTCAGGAATTCTAATCAAGGATGCCAGTCGCCTCAATACAGGAACATACGAAATTAAAATTAAAAATGCTTTAGGCTCTGCATCTGCATCCATCAGAGTACAAATCCTTGGCAAGTATCTTTTCATTCATTGTTTTTTGATAGCATTAGGAAATGAATTTCAGAGATGCCTATACCCCCTCCCCTCTACTCAGGCGGCAATAATGAGCCTGTTGCTCCCGATATTCTGTTTGTCCCTTCCAATGCCGCTGTGACATCATAGGTTCTCTTGAGTTCCAGTGAGTTCCGAACCAATCAGAATGTTTAAAATCTCTGCTAATTTGCATAATTCCATGGCCAGCTAATCAGAATTCAGCAGTTTTAGCCCAGTTTTTTGTCAAATTTGAACAATTTCCCCAATTTGCCTTGCATACTAGTTCAAGGATTTTCATCCAATGTGTTCACAATTGGTGTTGTAATCAGGAGACCCAGGTGGTCAATTATTATCCCAAAAATCTCATGTATGCCATTTGGCACAGCAACAGGTCACACACAAAGTGCTTACCCCCCCATTGGCCTACAGCAGTACTGCATGCTTCAGCTCTTTCTAACCAATCCTACACTGCTCACATCAACCACCTAATCAATACTACTTGCAATGAAGGCATATTTGCTCAAAAGATATTCCAAAAATCTTATGTGTGACATTTTTCGTGGCCATAGGCCACACTCCAAATGCTATAGGCACATGGGGGGTGGTTTAAGCAAGCAGTGCTAGAAGGGTAGAACGGGTTGAAGTAGGCAGTGTTGGCATAGGCAGTTGTTTGGCAGTCAAAGCAACTTTTGCTTTCTACTTTAGTCAAGCGTGCATGTTGTCCTCGTTGGCATGCGTGCTTGAACCCGCTCATAACCGCTTGCGGTTATATTATTTCTATTTCCTTTTAATTATTTTATCAGATGTACCTGGATCCCCAGCTGGAAACATTGAATTTAAGTCTGTCACAGAAGACAAGATTACCATATCTTGGGAGCCTCCTACAGATGATGGTGGTGCAAAGGTCACACACTACATTGTAGAAAAAAGGGAGACAAGCAGGGTTGCATGGTCAATCATATCCGAAGAGATGGAGGAATGCACTGTGTCAGTAGAGAAGCTGGTCAGAGACAGCGAGTATGTCTTCCGTGTGAGGGCTGTCAACAAGTATGGAATTGGAGAACCATTGGAATCAGAGCCTGTTATTGCCAAGAATGCATTTGGTGAGAAGAAGAGAATTATTCAGTGTAACTATTTTATGACTAATACAGCTTTTATGTAATAACCATTTAACCACATTTGACTATTTCAGTCACTCCTGGACAACCTGGTACACCAGAGGTGACGGCAATTACCAGATCAACAATGATACTTGTCTGGGATAAGCCTGGTATGGATGGTGGTAGTCCAATCATTGGATACTGCCTGGAAAAACGTAACAAGAAAAATCTACGGTGGCAGAAGGTCTTCAGAGATCCGGTTTGTGACACTACACAAAAAATTCACAACTTAACAGAAGGGAATGAGTATCAGTATCGTGTTTATGCAATCAACAAGGCTGGAGAGGGTCCGTATTCTAATACTTCTGACTTCTACAAAGCAGCTGATCCAGTCGGTAAGCATGCTGTTGTATTTTTCCCAGAGATGAATTGACATAGGCTGGTGATAATTGCTTTATCTTAATTACCCTCTATACTTTATGCCGCATTCCCCCTACAGACCCACCAGATGAACCAACTAAGTTGAAAGTGATTGACTCAACTAAAACCTCAGTCTCCCTTGGATGGACAAAGCCAGAGTATAACGGAGGCAGTGAGATCACCAGTTATGTTGTTGAAAAGAAAGTAGCTGAAGAAGCTGAATGGGTTGTGGTCAGTGCCAAAGGGGAAGTGAGAACCACGGAGTATGTTGTGTCACAACTTAAGCCTGATGTGGATTACTACTTCCGTGTATCAGCTGTTAACTGCGCTGGATGTGGGAAGCCAATTGAGATGACAGAGCCTGTTCAAGCTAAGGATATACTTGGTATGGGTGTGTGTGTGTGTGTACCATGTTTATGTTACATTGTGAGGACAAAATGTCCCCAGGAGGTAATAAATACGTGACATTTTTACCTTGTGGGAACATTTGTTGTGTCCCCACAAAGGAAAACTTAATTTTATATAAAAAAAAAATCTGTGAATGCAATTAATAAACCAAAGGTCTTGTATTTCGCTGAGTTTCTTATTGTTAAGGTCAGGTTTAGGTAAGGGTTAGGGCTGTTATTGTTAGGGTTAGGGTTAGGCCCATAGAAATTAATGGAAGGACCCAATAAGATTAGAAATACAAATGTGTGTGTGTGTGTGTGTCTGTGTACGTGGCCATATATAATTTAAAAAGTATAACTTTTTCTTATTATATTATGCTACTATTTTGTCTTATTTTTTTACAGAGGAAGCTCAGATAGACCAAGACATTGCTATGAGGACACAGTACACAGTGAAGGCAGGAGCAAATGTGGAAATTTTGGTTCCACTTAAGGGTAGACCTGTGCCAATTGTCACCTGGAAAAAGGGAGAACAGGTCATCAGCAATGATCCTAAATATGACATACACAATACAGAATCTTCAACATTGCTTATCATTGCCCAGGTCACCCGCAATGATACAGGGAAATACAGTCTCCACGTTGATAATGGTGTAGGGGAGCCTAAAACAGTAACTGTATCCGTTAAAGTCCTTGACACTCCATCTGCTTGCCAGAACCTGGTGTTAAAAAATGTCACTCGTGGCAAAGTAACTCTGAGTTGGGAGCCTCCTCTCCTTGATGGGGGTGCACCAATTACTAATTATGTTGTTGAAAAGAGAGACTCAACCAAGCGATCATTCTCAAGTGTGAATAAGTGCACAACCACCACATATGAGATTGATGAACTCTCTGAGAAGTCCTCATACTTCTTCCGAGTCAGAGCTGAAAATGAAAATGGTATTGGTGAGCCATGTAGTACTACAGAGCCAGTTAAAGCCACCGAGACTCCTGGGCCAGTGAAAGACATCTCCATGAAAGATTCAACAAAAACATCAGTAACACTGCAGTGGAAAAAGCCGGATTATGATGGTGGCAGCATTATAACTGACTATGTCATAGAGAAGAGACTCCAAGGAGAAGAGGCATGGTCATTTGCAGGGACCAGCAAACACTGTGAATATGAAATTACAAAGCTCAAAGAACTATCAGTTATGGAATTCCGAGTGTGTTCCACGAATGAGAAGGGACAGAGTGACTTTAGGGAGTCTGAGCCTATCAAAGTTAAAGACTTTATCATTCCTCCTGAGGCTGACCTATCAGAATATCCAGAGGGTGAAGTCAGTGTACGACTTGGACACAATGTGCATATTGAACTTCCATACAAGGGTAAGCCAAGGCCATCTACTGAGTGGCTGAAAGACAACCTTCCTTTAAAGGAGAGTGACCAGGTTCGCTTTAAGAAAACAGAGAATAAAGTCACTCTTATGATCAAGAACATAAGAAAAGACAATGGAGGAAAATACACACTAACGCTTGATAACAAATTCTGCAGAAAGTCATTCCACATTCAGGTCATTGCCCTCGGACCACCTTCCAGACCTACTGGCCCAATTCGATTTGATGAGATCAGGGCTGAGAGTATAATAATATCTTGGGATGAGCCTAATGACAATGGAGGTGGAGAAATCACCTGCTACAGTGTGGAGAAACGTGATACTTCCCAGGATAACTGGAAGATGGTTTGCTCAACTGTGATTGGGACTACATTCAAGGTGCCCAACTTAATTAAAGGAACAGGATATCAATTTAGAGTATGTGCAGAAAACAGGTATGGTGTGAGTGAGCATCTAGTTTCACAGAATGTTCTTGCCAAACACGAGTACAGACCACCTGGTCCCCCTGGAAGGCCTTTTGTATACAACATTACCAATGATGGTATGACAATTCAATGGGACAAACCTGCTTATGATGGTGGCTCACCAGTCATTGGCTATCATGTTGAGAAGAAGGAAAGAAACAGTATTATGTGGCAGAAAGTAAACACTATTATAATAACTGAAAGAAACTACAGAATCATTGGCCTGCTTGAAGGATTGGAGTATCAATTCAGAGTCTACACACAGAATGATTCTGGATTTAGTCGACCAGGTGAAGCAAGCAAATATACTACAGCAGTATCTCCTGTTGGTAAGTTTGCATTTGATTATAAAGGCAGTAGCTATAAATTCATGAAGTTATGTCATGAAAACATTTTAATCTAAAAAATAATTATTGTCCTGTTTATGGACTAAAACATTTCTGTGGTGTTTTTTAGTTTATCTGTATTTGGTCAAACTTTTGCTTTTAGACAAATATTTATATAATATTTTGCATTATTGCAACCTTACACAACAAATCACCAAATATATTACGAGTTCTGATGTGAACATGTGCAAAAATGAATGACTTTTTTCCACTTTAGAGCAACCAGGCACACCTGACTACACAGATATAACAAGTGAATCTGTTTCGCTAAAATGGGAAGCACCTAAGCACGATGGAGGCAGTAAAATTGTGGCCTACAATGTGGAGAAACGCCAAGGACAGGGTCGTTGGCTGAAGTGCAACTTCTCTGACATACATGAATGTTATTTCACGGTGACGGGTCTTGCTTGTGGTGAGCGGTATGAATTCAGAGTGGTTGCCAGAAATGCCATTGGTACCATCAGTCCACCTTCCCAGTCTTCTGGCTATATTCTAGTCAGAGATGAAAATGGTATGTATGTTTACTGTATGCATATTTATTTTATTAATTTGATAATAATTCAAGTTTTTTGAATGAATAATGCCATAAAATTCCAAACCCTTTTTTTCCAGTTGCTCCAAACATTGAATTTGGCCAGGACCTCTTTGAGGGTCTCACAGTCAAAGCAGGCGATATCATCAGACTTAAAGTTTCGGTTACAGGAAGACCAGTGCCTAAAGTAACGTGGTTTAAGGATGGAACAGAAATCGACAAAAGAATGATGATTGAAATTACAACAGTTACTGGATCCAGCACTCTCTTCATTCGAGATGCTGACCGTAGTTACCGTGGTGTATACAGTGTGGAGGCTACAAATAACTCTGGAACTAAGAAGGAAAAGATTAATGTGCAAGTTTTAGGTCTGTATTTAACTAGAAATTGTATTACTATTATTATTATGTTGTTATATTGTGTTATAATATTAATTAAGCTTGAAGAACAAATTTATTTATGCATTGCTGTTTTACCCAAATCAGATAAGCCTGCTGAACCTTCAGGGCCTGTCGTCTTCACCAATATCTCAGAAGGCAAAGCCACCCTCTCTTGGAAGCCCCCTGACAATGATGGTTGCTCCCCCATCACACACTACATCATTGACAAACGAGAGACTTCCAAGATCTCCTGGACCCTTGTAACAGACGAGTGTGTCACCTGCTCATACGACGCTACAAACCTGCTCAAGAGCAATGAGTACCAGTTCCGTGTTTCTGCTGTTAACAAGTTTGGTGCTAGCAGGCCACTTGAATCTGACCCCATTATAGCCCAGTTACAATATAGTAAGTCCTGTTTGATTTGTCCAGTGTTTTTATGTGCTTAAAGTGATGAGCAGTTTTCAGCAAACATGTTTTTATTTCTCTTACAGCTGTTCCTGATACTCCTGGCACTCCTGATTCAACTAATATTACAAGAGACAGCATTACATTATCCTGGGAGGCACCTAGATTTGATGGAGGAAATACAATTAAATACTATATTCTAGAAAAACATGAGAAAAAGACTTTGCGCTGGGTTAAGGTTTTGTCAAGGAAGCCTATTACCGAACCAGCCCATAGAGTAACAAACCTTACAGAAGGTGCTGAGTATGAATTCCGTGTGATGGCTGTCAATGATGCTGGGGTCAGTGCACCAAGTAATGCATCAATGTTTTTAAAATGCTGTGAACCGACCACTGTGCCAAGTGCACCCTCTGTGATTAATGTAACAGATTCTACAAATACATCTATCAGTCTGGAATGGACAATGCCTGCACGTGATGGTGGTATGGAGATTCTTGGATACAATATTGAGAAGTGCAAAGCAAGCTCAAAAGAATGGGAAAAGGTCAATATAGAATATTGTACCACTACCAGGTACACCGCAACTGATTTGGTAAGTGGTGAAGAGTACTTGTTCCGTGTCTATGCAGTAAGCAAAGCAGGGAAGGGAGAAGCCCGAGAGATACTGGAACCTGCTCAAGCTGTGGACAGGCTTTCAGCTCCAGAGTTTGAAATCGATGCAAGTTTCAAACAGACGCATCTTGTAAAGAAAGGTGGTACTGTCCATCTGCATATGGCTTTCAAAGGTAGACCTGTCCCTCTCGCTAAATGGAAAAAGGTAGACGGAGAACTAAGTTTAATGGCAGATGTTAACACTACAGAGAATTACACTACCTTGACCATTGAAAACTGCAACAGGAATGATACTGGGCAGTACAACCTGACTCTTGAAAACAGTGGTGGTAGCAAATGTACAACATTTACCGTAAAAGTGCTAGATTCACCGGGGCAACCTGGACCACTCTCCTTCAAGGATGTCACAAGAGGAGCTCTAACCCTGAAATGGGATGCCCTGAGTAATGATGGAGGAGCCCGCATTCATCACTATATTGTTGAGAAACGTGAGGCTAGCCGGCGTTGTTGGCAGGAAGTCGGAAAGTCCTCTTTTCAAACGCTAAGAGTTAATGATTTGTTAGAAGGTGTACCATACTTCTTCAGAGTCTTTGCAGAAAATCAATATGGCCAGGGTGAAGCATATGAAACTGTGGACCCAGTCATTGCTACTGCAGAACCTGCTCCACCAAAGAGGCTGGATATTTTGGATACAACAGATTCCACTGCTACTCTTGCCTGGCTGAAACCTGAGCATGATGGCGGAAGTCGTATCATTGGCTATGTTATTGAAACAAAAGAAAAAGGCACGGATAAATGGGTTGTTGGTGGTCACACTAATTCTCAAAGCATGGTAATAGAGGGCCTGGCAGAGAACAAAGAATATGAATTCCGTGTTAAGGCCAAGAATGATGCTGGTTTCAGTGAACCAAGAGAAGCCCTTGCATCAGTTATCATTAAAGAACCCCGTATTGAGCCGACTGCCGATCTCAGTGGTATTACTGAGCAACTTATCACATGCAAGTCTGGAAGTACCTTCACTATTGATGTTCCAATTAGTGGTAGACCAGCACCAAAGGTGACTTGGAAGCTTGAAGAGATGAGACTTAAGGAGACAGACCGAGTCTCTATTAAAACCACAAAAGACAGGACCATTCTGACAGTCAGAGAATGCATGAGAGGCGATGGAGGCAAATATTACCTTAACCTGGAAAATGCCAGTGGATCCAAGACCTTTACAGTTACTGTCAATGTCATTGGCAGACCAAGTGCACCCGAAGGACCCATTCAAGTCTCATCAATCACGTCAGAGTCCTGTGTGTTGACTTGGGAACCACCTGAAGATGATGGTGGTACTGATATCACCAATTATATTGTAGAAAAACGTGAATCAGGATCAACTGCCTGGCAGCTTGTGAATTCTAGTGTAAAGCGCACTAAAATCCAGGTCTCCCACCTGGCTAAATACATGCAGTATACCTTCCGTGTCTCGGCTGAAAACAGATTTGGTGTTAGCAAACCGACTGAATCTGAGACTATTGTTGCTGAACATCCATTTGGTGAGTATAACCTCACAAGGCAAAATGAATTGTTTGCATACTTTGGCTTGATTTGGAAATAGTGCGACATGATTATACACAAATTCAGACATGATCTGAATTGCTTCTTTTCACTTTTTATTGAAGTTCCTCCAAGTGCTCCCACACGGCCAGAAGTATTATCTGTGAATGCAAATTCCATGAGTATTCGCTGGGAGGAGCCCTATCATGATGGTGGCAGCAAGGTTAATGGATACTGGATCGAAAAGAAGGAACGCAACACGATCCTTTGGGTCAGAGACAACAAAGTCCCATGTTTTGAGTGCTACTACAAAGTAACAGAGCTTGTGGAGGGCCTGGAATACCAGTTCAGAGTTTATGCGATGAATGCTGCAGGCCTAAGCAAACCAAGTGAGGCCTCCAAAAGAATGGTGGCTCAAAACCCAGTTGGTAAGTAGGTAACTCCTTTGAGGCAGTAACTATGTTGAGGGTTTGTTTAAAAGAATGTGAACTGTATATCTGTATATCTTTCACACTCAGATCCACCTGGCAAACCAGAAGTGACTAATGTCACAAGATCCACTGTATCTATTAAATGGTCTGCACCATTGAACGATGGCGGCAGTCCTATAGTGGGCTACATTGTTGAGCGCAAGCCATACACCATAACAGGAGAGGGTCGCTGGCTTAAGTGCAACTACACAAACATCACCGAGATGAATTTCACCGTGACTGCTCTGGGAGAGGGAGAGGTGTATGAGTTCCGAGTCATTGCAAAGAATGCAGCTGGAGTACATAGCCGTCCCTCAGAATCCACTGGCTCAGTGACATGCAAGGCAGAATACAGTAAGATACGTTTTATGTTTGACATGTTTTCTTATGCAAAGCAATATTTAAACACCAGATTTCACCATTTTTTATTCTTTACCTCTCAGGTCCACCTACAGCCGAGCTTGACAGCAAACTTCTTGCAGAAACAGTAACTGTTAGAGCTGGGTCAGACCTTGTTCTTGATGCTGCCATTGGTGGTAAGCCTGACCCGAAGGTCTTCTGGGCTAAAGGAGACAAAGAACTGGAGCTTTGTGAGAAGTACTTCTTACAGTACACTAGCACACATGCTATGGCTATCATTAAGTTCTGTGACAGAAATGATTCTGGGACTTACAACTTGACAGTGAAGAATGCCAGTGGAGTAAAGACAGCAGCAGTAAAAGTTAAAGTACTGGGTGAGTGTTCAAATGTAGAATAAAGCTAGCTGTGAAAGTCAATACGCCTTCGAAATGTACACTTATTTATATTTAATGGCAAATTTGTACATTTATAGATACACCTGGACCTTGTGAAGACAAGATCACAATTACTGACGTTTCAGAGCAAAAATGCGCCCTGTCTTGGAAAAAGCCTCTGCAGGATGGTGGAGACGAGATCACTCACTACGTTGTCGAGAGACGTGACACTAACCGACTGAACTGGGTGACAATGGAATCTGAATGCAAGAGCCTGTCTTGTGTCATTTCCAAAATGATAAAAAATCATGAATACATCTTCCGAGTTAGCGCTGTGAACAAGTATGGACCTGGCTTGCCACTGCAGTCTGAACCTGTTGTTGCCAGAAATACATTCAGTAAGTCTGATTCTTTTATTTATGATATTGTATGTATTATACGCGTTATTCTGGCATGACGCGTCAGCCAGAAATGCGGCAAAAATGGCGGGCATTTTTTCATAAATGTATATAGTGATCAACGTATAAAGCATAAATAAATTAGTTGCAGGGTGTATAATTTGTCTTTTATATAATAGATATAAAAGATGGCTCGATGGTGCTTTTTCATCTCTGATACCAATAGTTGGCTGGTCTTTCTGCTTAACCCTTAAATGCACACGTGTGGTCGTTAGCAAACCAGAATTGTGTGATCGCCACCATATTTTGGATAGACTTTTGAGTTTGCCCTCCCCCCTCCAGTTAGTCTTAAAAAAGTGTATTTTTAAGGGTTTGTATATTAAGTTATGGACAATCTTCTCACCAAAATCCCTTTTTAACACGAACCCCCCCCCCCCCCCCCCCCCCCCCCCCCCCTTCCCCCCCCCCCCCCCCCCCCCCCCTCTTCGTTTTATAGTTTTTTTTATTAATTTAAGTCTCTTCTTCTCACACAATTCCCTTTTTACCCCCCCCCCCCCCCCCACAATCTGGTCTTCTTGCTGGCACAGGGCCAAAATATTTGCTTGCTTTTTTTAGTCTTGCTATTTTCACCTAAAATACTGGTGTTCCATCACACATTTGGCTATTTTCCCTGCAGTAAGATTGACCTGCATGTGCAATAATGTAAAAAATAAGAAAAACATTTTTGTTTGGTATTTGAAAACCCCAACTAATGCCGCTGTCAGCTTCAATTAAATCAGACGTGCTTGGTGTAAATTTCATGTATTTGCAAGGTTTTAATTGGTAAAATGTTGTACACTCGCTCAGTGTGTCACCCAAATCTCTTATCAGTTTACAACTTTTTTTTCCCGATACTGATCCAGTGTTTTTGGTCAATATCAGCACTGATACTGAGTACCAGATTGGTGTGTCTCTAATAGATATTCTGCTTTTTTGAAGGACTAATCAAGCAATAATATTTTCCTCCCACATTTCAGCTGTGCCATCACTTCCTGGAGCACCAGAAATTATTGCTGTAGGGAAGGATTTTGCCACCATTGAGTGGCTGAAGCCTGAAAACAATGGCGGCAGTGAGATTACCAATTACTTAATAGAAAAGCATGAAAAGAAGAGCATCAGGTGGACCAAGGTCAACAGAGACTTCACTATACGTGACACCATGTTCAAGATTACAGGTCTTCAGACTGGCGGCATCTACCAGTTCCGTGTTACGGCCATGAATGCAGCTGGAGACAGCGAGCCAAGCGAGGTGTCCCTGTATGCTGTATGCAGGGAGGCAACTTGTAAGTGTTGACAGTCTCACTACTCATCTGTATGTATATACACACAGTTGTTTAAAAGCACCCTAAAAACATACATTTAAATCTTACAAATTTAATAATAACCAAAACATTTTACCTGTGAAATCAAATTATACCAAATATGGATATGAAATAAGCCAAGATTGTGTCACAAATATATATACACCTAAAGAGTAATATGTAATTCATTCAGTTGGAATACACACAGATATACTGACTTGAGAATATTTCTGTCTTTAAGTTGTTCCTGCACCTCCCTCAATCCCAAGAATGACGGACACCACAAAAGACAGTGTCAGCCTGGCTTGGACAAGGCCAACTGAAGACGGAGGTGCAGATGTGATAGGTTATGTGCTCGAAATTCAGGAAGTAGGAATGGAGCAATGGAATAAAGCCCATGAAAAGACCCTGAGAGAGACAGAATACATTGTCACAGGCCTTGCTAGCAATAAGAAGTACATCTTCAGAGTGGCTGCCATTAATGTCAATGGCACTGGCGATTTCAGTGAACCCTGCAATGAAATTGAGCCGGTGGAAAGAATGGGTAAGAAGAATATTTAGCCCTTTACAACATGAATTTGTTTTTGATATCACATGGCTTTTTAAACAAACTCTTCATGTTACAAACATTTCATGCAGCTGCTTAAATGATAAGTAAAGATAATTAGTATAATGGCTTTAGTGTTCTTTGATAATACATTAATCCTTTTCCTATTTGATATGCACTTGTCAAGTTCTTATTTCTGTGCTGTTATTCAATTGAATAACTCGCTTTGGGATATGAAAACTGAAAAACGACAGGAGAATGTGACACTGCTTTATCCTCACAGAAACACCTGATCTTGAACTTCCTGATGAGCTGAAGAAGACCATCTGCCTAAGAGCTGGCGGCTTGCTCCGCCTGTGTGTGACCGTGACTGGAAGGCCCACCCCAGTTGTCAAATGGAGCAAGCCTGATGTGGATCTTGAGAACCGAGGATTTATTGAGGTCACCAAGAATCACTCAACTCTGATTATAGACAAAGTACATCGCTATGATGCTGGTAAATATACCATTGAAGCAGACAACTCATCAGGCAAGAAGTCAGTCAGTATTCTTGTCAAGATTTACGGTAAGATTCCATGAAATCAATATTTACTCATGTTTGTGCTTTTGGTATGTTAAGCAATGATCAGAAAAAGTCTGGAAACCTCAATGTATTTTTTTGCATTTCAGATACACCTGGGCCACCTAGTGCTCTGAAAATTAAGGAACTCACAAAAGATTCTGCCTTGATTGTGTGGGAGGCTCCAAGTGTTGATGGAGGAGCACCAGTTAACAATTACATTATCGAAAGACGGGATACTTCAATGAGAGCATATAAGACAGTAACATCTAAATGCCACAAGACATCATATAGAATCACCGGTCTTACAGAAGGAATGCTTTATTATTTTAGAGTCTTTCCAGAGAACATATATGGTATTGGTGAGCCATGCGATACCAGTGATGTTGTTCTAGCATGCGAGGTGCCCATGGTTCCGCAGAAACTTGATGTTGTGGATGTCACAAACTCCACAGTTACTTTAACATGGGAAAAACCTCTTCATGATGGTGGCAGTAGGATTACTGGCTACGTAATTGAAGCTTGTCGACCTGGAACAGACAAATGGATGAAGGTGGCCACTTTAAAAATGACAGATTTTCAGCACACCATTGTTTCTCTGAATGAGCACGAGCAGTACCTCTTCAGGGTCAGAGCCATGAACACTAGGGGAGCAAGTGAACCTAGGGAGATTGTGACGGCTGTAACAGTTCAAGAACAAAGAGGTAAATGGATGCGGTACTGAATAAAATTATAGCCATCTATATTTTAATTTATACTACACTACAAATAATTTACTTATTTGCTATAGACCATTTTGTGTAATAGCCCATTTGTTTTTAATTCGTTTTACAGTATTGCCCAAGATCGATCTGTCTACAATTCCTCAGAAGTCCATCAATGTCTTGGCGGGAAAACCAATTGAACTGTGCCTGCCAGTCTCTGGTAGACCTCCTCCAGTCTGCTCATGGTATTATGGTGATGTGAAACTGAAAACGCATAAACGTGTCAAGATTGAAAGCACAGGAAAATACTCCAAGTTGACAGTGAGTGATACTACTATTGATGACACAGGAAATTACACACTTGAATTGCAGAATGCCACAGGCACTGCCTCAGAGGTCATCAAAGTTGTCATTCTAGGTGAGAATTAATTTTTGTATATATCACTCATACTATTTTAACTGACATTTCTAAGGATAAAAATGTGTTGATAATTAATGGCATACCCTCTTTCTATTAGTCCATCCCGATGAGCCTAAAGGTCCAATCAGGATTGATGAGATCGACGCCACATCTGTCAGTATTAGCTGGGATCCACCCGAGAGGGATGGCGGTGCCCCTGTCACTAGCTACGTTGTTGAGATGCGTGATGCTCATCGTCCAGGATGGATTCCTGTGTCTGAATCTGTGAGCAGACCCACATACAAGTTCACCAAGCTGACTGAGGGAGATGAGTATGTGTTTCGTGTTGCAGCATCGAACCGCTTTGGCACTGGATCATTCTTGCAGTCCGACCTTGTGGTTTGCAAGAGCACCAAGAGTGAGTCACTTTCTCAATAACAGAAATGGTTTTAAGATGATGCTGCAAGGCATGTATTGATGAGATGATTTTTTTTTCCCGTTTATAGCTATCCCAGGGCCACCAGGCAGACCTGATGTGTTTGATGTTTCTCGAGATGGAATGACTGTTGCCTGGCTCCCTCCAGATGAAGATGGAGGCTCCAAGGTGTCTGGATATATCATTGAGCGTAAAGAAGTTAGATCTGATCGATGGGTACGTGCTAATAAGAATCCAGTGACAATGACCAGATACAGATCCACTGGTCTGATTGAAGGCCTTGAATATGAGCACAGAGTTACAGCCATTAACTCCAGGGGTATTGGAAAACCCAGCCTTCTTTCTAAACCTGCTGTGGCGACGGATCCTGTTGGTAGGTTCCCCTTTCCTATTGTGTAGTATTTTCTGTTTGAAGTATTCCTTTTAATAGTTTTAAATGTGCCATTTAAATATGATATACCTGTATAACTGTTTTGTTTTCACGCAGATCCACCTGGGTCACCACAAAATCCACGAGTTGTGGACACAACCAGGACATCTGTGTCTCTGGCCTGGAGTCCACCAGATGAGGAAGGAGGTTCTAAAGTTACAGGCTATTTGATAGAAATGCAGAAAGTTGGTTCATTCAGTTGGATCAAATGCAACACAACGCCCTCATTGATCTGTGAGTACACACTCACACAGATGCCCCAAGGGGAGGAATTCAAGTTCCGTGTATTAGCTTGTAATGCCGGTGGATCAGGAGAACCCGCAGAAGTCCCAGGCACCGTCAAAGTTACGGAGATGCTTGGTAAGGCTGTGATGAATATTCAGTCATCTGCTGAAGAATTATCTGTTTTTGTTTTTATATTTTAAATATACATGGTCCTAACAGTTATCTCATATGCTTATTTTTTCAGAACCTCCTTCTTATGATCTAGAAACCAAGTACAAAGATGGAATTGTTGTCAGGCAGGGTGGAGTCATCAGGGTGTGTGTACCCATCAAGGGGAAACCAAGTCCTACATGCAAGTGGACAAAAGATGGTTGTGATCTTACTGAGAAGGCTATGATTGCCATGAGTGAAGACAATACTGAGCTTGTAATGAAGAAGGCTAACAGAGAAGACAGTGGTACCTACAATCTCATCCTGGAGAATAGGTGTGGCAAAAAGTCGGTAAACATCAAAGTGAAAGTAATCGGGCCTCCAGCACCACCCATAGGTCCACTGAGATTCGATGACCTCCAAGCTCATTCTGTAAAAGTAAGCTGGAATGCTCCAGTAGATGATGGTGGCTCAGAAATACTTGGCTACATTGTTGAGAGACGCAAGGTTCCCAAGGCTGCCTGGTACACAGTAGACACCAGGGTGGTTGACACTTCTGTGGTTGTGAAGGGACTGAAAGAGAATGTTGAGTATGAATTCCAGGTAACAGCTGAAAACCAGTTTGGCACTAGCAAATCTCTGACATCAGACCAAACTGTGACACCGAAGACACCGCTTTGTGAGTTTCTTTCTCGTCTGTTTGTTTTTCATACTTAATATTTACCATCTATAAACAACTTATAATACAATGACTGAATGATAATTATACTGCATAATCTGATCAACCTAACAGGTCCACCAGAACCTCCAAGTTTCCCACCAGAAATTCTGGATGTCACAAAGAGCTCTGTTGCCCTGTCATGGGGAAGACCCAAATACGATGGTGGTGCTGCTGTTACCGGCTATTTTATTGAACACAGAGAAGCATCTACTGAGAAGTGGATACGTCATGAAACTCAAATTACAACTACAATGTACACCCTATCTGGACTCACCCCTGAGAAAGAATACCATTTCCGTATTGTAGCCAAAAATAACGTTGGTGAGAGTCACCCAGGGCCTTCAACAGATTCTGTAATTTGCAAAGACCCATTCGGTAGGTACCTTAATGTTCTAAGATGCATGCAACAAGCCAGTGAACTGTTTAGAGTGAAACTGAATTGATCATATTTGTGATGTCTTTCCTTTAGACAAACCTAGTCAGCCTGGTGAGATTGATGTAGTCACAGTTACAAAAGACAATATTGCCATACGCTGGGAGAGTCCAGAATGTGATGGTGGAAAAGCGATCCTAGGTTACTGGATTGAGTACAGGATGTCTGGAGAAAGTACATGGAGGAAATGCAACACAGAACGTACAAAAGATAAAGAATTTACTGTCAGTGGTCTCAAAGAGGCCACTGAATATGAGTTTAGAGTTTTTGCTGAAAATGAAACTGGAATCAGCAGACCACGGAGAACAGCTACAGCCATTAAAACTCAACTGAGTGGTACGTATATTAATACTGAGGTCAATTAATCATACAGTCAATCGAGGCAAAACATTCACAAATTACTTGTTTGTAAAATTCATAATATAGCAAACAATATGCTTATGGTTTGAAGAACTGGGATTTTGTTGTGAAGTTGATCAAATAAGCTAAATTTTTGTGCTGGATACAATCTAAAATTTAATTAAGGCAAATCATTGCAAAAATGAACTCACACTAAAACCAGGAACATAGATTACTATGTACTTGATTACGTAATTAAAATATCAATACACCAGAAAGTTAATTTGAGCTATTTTTCTTCAGTTGCAAATAAACCAAGCCTACGGAAAGATATAGAGGAGGTTACCATTAAGATTGGACAGCCTGCCACACTGAAGTGCCAGATTATTGGCAGACCTCTGCCGGAAATAAAATGGTACAGGCACGGAAAAGAGCTACTTGAGAGCCGCAAGTACGAGATGAGTACTGATGGCCGCACACATTCGCTCAAAGTGCTGGCTGATTGCCAGGAGGATGAAGGTGTGTACACATGTAAGGCTGTCAATGAGGCTGGAGAGACTGAAACAAGTGGAAAACTCGTCTTGGAGGCTCCACCACAAATCCACCCTGGCTACCCTCTGAAAGAAAAATACTACGCAGGTTGTGGTACAAGTCTGCGTCTGCACGTCGTGTATATTGGACGTCCAGAGCCAAAGATAATGTGGTTCCACAACAGCCAGCAATTGCAACCATCAGACAAAGTCATAATTGAAAATACAGATCATTATACCCATCTTGTCATCAAGGATGTGCATCGCCAAGATGCTGGAATATACAAAGTGTGGTTCAGAAATCTCTTTGGAACAGTTGATGCTGAGCTCAATGTGGATATTCAAGGTAATTGGCCATTACAGAATCACCTTTATTATTTTGATCTGTAATGATAATACTGAATAATTTTAAAAAACACGTACACACATTCCTTGCAGAAGGGAAGCACAGAGTTACTTCATTGCTCTATAAAACAAAAAATATAAAGTAAATAAATTTAATGACGAAAGTTGAAGAAATGCTGTGAATATGCAAATATAGCACATAGTTAAGCTATGAATTTTTCTTCTGTTTCTAGATAAACCAGCTAAACCTGAAGGACCTATTATGGTTGATGCTCTGTTAAAGAACTCTGTGATAATTAGCTGGAACCCACCTGCTGACGATGGTGGAGCATTGATAACAAACTACATTGTGGAGAAGCGTGAAGAAACTGAAGCTGAACAATGGCATCTAGTATCATCATCAATATCAGGAACATCTTGTAGAGTTCCCAATCTTACTGAAGGAGCTGGTTATTACTTCCGCGTTTCGGCTCAAAATCGCTATGGCAACAGCGAGCCTCTGGAGATTCCTGAAGTTGTCCTTATTAAGAGTCAGTTAGGTAAGTAAAATCTTGGTTACCTCTTGAAAAAAAAAGAAAATAAATGGCAAATTAACTGTTGAAATAACATGTATATGACGATGATTTACAGATAAACCTGGAGTGCCACTGCAACTTGCTGTTTCTGGAGTAACCAAAGACTCCTGTGTGGTGTCTTGGAGGCCACCAATCAGCGATGGAGGCTCTAAGATTAAAACTTACTGCCTTGAGAAGCGAGATAAGAAATCAGACCAATGGACAGCAGTGACTACTGATGAAATTCACCAAACAGTCTACTGTGTTAAAGGCCTCGTTGAAGGCTTGCAGTATGAATTCAGAGTTAAATGTGAAAACCTTGGGGGAGAGAGTGAATGGAGTGATGTTTCTGCACCTATTATTCCAAAATCAGACGTTGAAATCCGTGCTCCTGCTTTCAAAGAAGAACTCAGAAATATGAGTGTTAAGTATAAGAGCAAGGCAACCTTAGTTTGCAAGATCAGTGGACAACCTAAGCCTGTGGTTAAGTGGTACAAGCGTGGTAAAGAAATTTATTCTGACGGAGAGAAAATAAAAGTTCAGGAATTCAAAGGTGGCTATCATCAGCTTGTCGTCAATGCTGCTGATGAGGAAGATTCAACTGTTTACCAGGTTAGAGCAACAAACCAGGGAGGGTCAATCGCTGCAACTGTCTCTCTGGATGTTGAAGGTATGCAAGTCGTTTGCTCAAATGGCTTTTATATGTGGCTGTCTCATAAAAATTTTCATGCTTTTCTATTAATTTATCTGATTTCAATATGGTTGTATACAGTACATTTGTTTACTTTGCAGTGCCAGCCAAGATTCACTTGCCCAAAAATCTTCAAGAAAAAGAAGCAGTGCATGCCCTGCGTGGTGAAGTGGTTAGCATCAAGATTCCATTCAGTGGTAAACCTGATCCAGTGATCACCTGGCAGAAAGGACAAGATCTTATTGATAACAATGGACAGTATCAAGTCATTGTTACAAGGTCATTCACATCCTTGGTTTTCTCGAATGGAGTTGATAGGAAGGATGCTGGTTTCTATATTGTCTGTGCAAAGAACAGATTTGGCATTGACCAGCAGACAATTGAGCTTGATGTTGCCGATGTACCAGATCCACCAAGAGGTGTGAAAGCCAGTGATATCTCCAGGGATTCCGTTACACTGAACTGGTGTGCCCCAGCTAATGATGGTGGAAGCAAAGTCACCAGCTACATTGTGGAGAAATGTGCAACCACAGCAGAGAAATGGATGCGTGTGGCACAAGCACGTGATACTCACTACACAGTCATCAATTTATTTGGCAAGACAAGTTACCAGTTCCGTGTCATTGCTGAAAACAAATTTGGACAGAGTGCACCATCTGAACCAACAAGTCCAGTTGTAACAAAGGAAGATAAGTCACGAGTGCAGAATTATGACGAGGAAGTGGACGATGTTAGTGAAGTCTCACAGAGTAAAGCTCCAAATTCAGAAACACAGAACTTGTATAACAAGTATATGATTGCTGAAGAATTGGGTCGTGGAAATTTTGGTATAGTTCATCGTTGTATTGAAGTAAGCACGGAAAAAACCTACATGGTCAAATTTGTTAAAGTGAAAGGTGCTGATCAAGCCATTGTAAAGAAGGAAATCGCCACCCTTAATATGGTTCGACACAACAACTTCTTGTGTCTCCATGAAACATTTGAGAGTCCTGAAGAACTGGTGATGATTTATGACTTTATTTCAGGTGTGGACATTTTTGAACGCATTACATCACCTGACTTCGAGCTCACTGAACGAGTCATAGTAAATTACATTAAACAAATCTGTGAAGCACTTGCATACCTTCACAGTAAGAGTTACGGCCACTTTGATATCAAGCCAGAAAACATTGTCTACACCACAAGAAAGAGCTCAAAGATCAAGATCATTGAGATGGGTCAGGCAAGACATCTGACGCCTGGAGACAGTGTAAAAATTCAGTTTACATCACCTGAGTACTGTGCTCCTGAAATCCACCAACATGACTTAGTTAGCACTGTCACTGACATGTGGTCAGTTGGTGTGCTTACATATGTGCTTCTCAGTGGGCTTAATCCATTTACCGCTGAAACTAATCAGCAGGTAATTGATAATATCTCCAATGCAGAATACAGTTTTGATGATGAGGCCTTCAAGAGAGTTAGTCTTGATGCCTTGGACTTTGTGGACCGACTACTGACAAAGGACCGCAAGCATCGTATGACAGCTGCTGAAGCTCTTGAACATCCTTGGCTAAAAGCTGAACCTGAACAAATCAGCAACACAGCTATTAAGACTACAAGACATAAGCGATATTACCAGACCTTACTGAAGAAAGAGTGGAATGTTGTCGTTTCAGCAGCTCGTGTAGCTAACGGTGGTGCTATCAGAAGTCAGAGAGGGGTTACAGTTAGCAAGGTGAAGATTGCACCATTTGAACATGGTCCCCTTGCTGGTCAGCTCAAACATAATGTTACAAATGAAGGTGGAGATGTCAAATTTGTCTGCAATATTGAAAACTATGACAGCAGCACAGAGGTAACTTGGTACTGTGGAGTTAGACAACTGGAGGAAAGTGACAAATATGAAATCAGTTATGAAGACGGAATAGCCATTTTATCTATCAGAGGAATTACCCGAGCTGACGATGGCACCTACAGGTGTAAGGTTGTTAATGAGTATGGTGAGGACAGCGCTTATTCAGAGCTGTTTGTTGAAGGAGTCAGATCATACCAGGATTACTTTTTTGCACGCACAGTGAAGAAAGTCAAACGCAGAATAGATACAACTAGACTTCTTCAAAGACCACCTGAATTTACCTTACCTTTGATCAGCTGCAGCGCACACATTGGTGAAAATGTGCGTTTTAGTGTCACTATAACAGTTCACCCAGAGCCTCGTGTTATGTGGCTGAAATCTGGACAAAAGCTTATGCCTGGTGATGATGACAGGAAATATACTTTCACAAGTGACAAGGGTCTCTATCAGCTTGTTATTCACAAGGTTGAACCTGAGGATGATGCAGAATATACTGTTGTGGCCCGCAACAGATTTGGAGAAGATAGCTGTAAGGCACATCTTACAATAACACCTCGGCCCAGTCCTGCAGATAATACCATACGACCAATGTTCAAACGCGTACTTGCTAATGTGGAATGCAAAGAGGGCCAAAGCGTCCGTTTTGAAGTGAGAGTGTCAGGATCACCGACTCTGAAATGGGAGAAGGATGGCACACCTTTGGCATTTGGCCCACAGATTGAAGTTATACATGAAGGCCTGGATTATTATGTGCTGCATATACGAGATACTCTCCCAGAAGATTCAGGCATATATAGAGTTACAGCTACAAACTCAGCAGGCTCTGCAAGCTGCCAAGCTGGTCTGAGAGTTGAACATGTCACTCATGTGAAGAAAGAATATGAGAGTGAGGCTGAGAGAAAAGACCAAGCTAAGAAAGTGGAAATTGATAAGAAGGTTAGGCTTACACAAATCCTTTCAGGTGCAGACGTCACACCACTTACCTCTGTGGCTCAACAGGCATTGAAAGAGGCAGCAATAATGTACAAACCAGCACTGACTAAAAAAGACAGAACTGAAATTGAAGATAAAAAAGAAAAAGAGGAAAGAAAGAAGAGAGCAGATGAAAAGAGGCTTCGTATGCCATATGATGTCCCACAGCCCCGTGTCCGTGCTCCAACTGCCCTTGAAGAGGATAATGAAATAAAATACTTTGTACCTCTCTCTGATATGAAATGGTACAAAATACTGCGTGACCAGTATGAAATGCCTGAGCCCATGGAAAAACATCCACAGAAACGCCTGAAGCGTATTCGCCTCTCTAGATGGGACAAATTCTATGAGGTGCCTGTACCAAGAATCAAACCCTTTTATAAATCTAGGCACATTCCAAAGATATCTCAGGATGATCTTGAAACAGTAAGACCAGCAAGGTATCGTGCACCATCTCCTGAATCTGAAGCTTTCTACCGACCAAGAAGAAGGTCACTTGGTGACCTGTCAGATGAAGAGCTGCTCCTCCCAGTTCGCGACTATTTGTCAATGAAGAGGACTGAAGAAGAGAGGCTTCAACTGGAAGATGAACTTCAGCTTGGTTTCTCTGCCTCTCCACCCAGTCTCAGTCCTGTACGTTTTGAACTTTCCCCACTGCGACATCCTCCATCAAAGCGAAGGACATATGATGAGGAGGAGGAGGAAAAAGAATTTAAAAAGTATGACTCCTACCATATTCCATCCAAACACGAAACCGGTCCAAGCTTCATTGATCTCCGCCAACGCTATGACAGGGTTACATACAAACCTCCAAAAGAAAAGCAAAGAGTATATGAGGAGAGAGAAGATCATGAGATCCTCTGTCCTGTAGCCACAACACAAAAGCTTACCTCCTATCAAAGTGAACTGAAACGCATGGAATTAGAGCAGAAAACTAGGGTTTCGAGGAAAGAGAGAAGAGTACAAATTTCTTCAGTAACATCTGAAGTGATGGAAGCCAGCATTACACCCTCTATACATACTCCAAGAGCCCCCCCTGCGTTTGTACCATGCAGAAGATCGCCCACCCCTGAAGCACCACCAGTCCATTCCCCCAGGCCAGTTGTATCACTTGAGGTGTCTGGAAAAGTTGACATCCTCTCCAGGTATGAGGCAAGAAAAGCAGCCCTGAAGTCTGAAAGAAAGTATGAGGTTATGACTCAGCAGCCCTTCAGCCTTGACCATGCACCACGTGTAACTGTGAGGATGCGCTCTCATCGTGTGCCCATTGGACAGAACACCAAATTCACTCTGAATGTCCAGGCTAAGCCCGATCCTGAAATTAAGTGGTACCACAATGGACAAGAAATTCAGGAGGGCACAAAATTCCAGTTCACCAACATTGGCGGGGTTTTGTCACTTCAAATTTTTGACTGCCAGGTGGAGGACAGTGGAACATACAGGGTTGTTTGCATAAACTCTAAGGGAGAAGCCTCTGACTATGCCACTCTAGATGTTTCAGGAAGTGGATATTCCATAATGTCTTCTCCTCGCAAAGATGAAGAGCCCCCAACACCGTTTATTCCTGAAATGACAAAGACTGATGTTTATGACGCGTCTTTGTTGAAAGCAGCTTCCACATCCGAAACACGGACAGAAGTAAAAGAATTTGAATCACAAGTAACTGAAAAGCATGAACATGTCCAGTATGAAGAACATAAATCCTCTGAAAAGATGGCAGTGACAACAGTGAAGGAAGTAATTGTACATGAGGAAAAGGTAGTGGAAGCTGTCAAAGTTACAGCCGTAGAGGAAGTTATTGTACACAAAAAAGTGAAACCCACTGTACCTGCCAGTATACTTGCAAAACCACAGTCTCTTACAGTATCTGAAGGAGAGTCAGCTAGGTTTACATGTGATTTTGCTGGTGACCCAGCACCCAGTGTAACGTGGGCACGCGAGGGACACGTTATTGTTTCTTCTCATCGTCATCAAGTGACTACAACAGAAAACAAGTCCAGCTTAGACATTTCTTCTGTTGAGACATCAGATGAGGGCAGCTATACTGTGGTTGTGGAGAATTCCGAGGGCAAGCAAGAGGCACAGTTCAGCCTAACAGTCCGCAGGGCAACACCTAAAGAGAAGGCTATCGCATCACCACCTAAAGTAAAGTCACCTGAGCCCAGACTGAAATCTCCAGTGTCTCCACTTGCTAAGTCCCCAGAGCCTCGTATTAGGTCACCTTTTGGAATAAAATCACCACCAAAGGTGAAGTCCCCTGAGCCTAGGGTGAAGTCGCCAGTATCTCCAAGTGCTAAGTCCCCAGAGCCTCGAGTAAAATCACCTGTAGAACTGAAATCACCACCGGCAGTAAAGTCACCTGAACCTAGACTAAAATCTCCATTTTCACCCGAACCTCGTATCAAATCACCTGCAGAAATAAAAACGCCTCCTATGGTGAAGTCACCTGAGCCTAGAGTGACATCTCCAGTTTCCCCAGTCATGAAGACCCCAGAGCCTCGTATCAAATCACCTGAAGCATTTCAGGCCTTTAAAGGAAGTAATTCTCCTGAGCCAGCTGGCTCTCCACAGAGAGTTAAATCCCCCGCTGGAGTTAGGTCACCCACTCCAAGGAAGGCCTCTGCAATAAAACCAGACTTCTCAGTTGGCCTCGAAGATGTCACGGTATGTGCAGGTATGATTGTGAAGCTTACAGTGAAAGCAACAGGAGACCATACATCAGAAGTCTCCTGGATGAAAGAAAATAAGGTAAATCACTCAGGAACCCTGTTACCAGTACACACATACAGCAACACATATGCTTACAGTATGCATGCTTTGTTGTTATGTGCAGATACTTTCGCAAGGTGGAAGGTATGAGATGTATGAAGAGGATGGATTTGCACACCTTCGGATTAATGAGTCAGAGGTTTCTGATAGTGGAGTGTACAAGTGTATTGTAAGGAATCCTGCCGGATCCTCTACTACAAGCTGTTGTGTCACTGTTCAAGGTATGTCTAAACTTAGTGGGGTTCTTCGTTTGGGTTACACAGCTAAAACCAGGGGGCACAGTGGCTCAGTGGTTAGCAATGTTGCCTCTCACCTCCAGGGCTGTGCGGTTTGAGTCCTGGCTCTGTGTGTGTGGAGTTTGCATGTTCTTCCTGTGCTCTGCGGGTTTCCTCCTAAAGTCCAATGACATGCGTTGTAGGCTATTTGGCATGGTTAAATTGTCCATAGAGGGTGAATGTGTATGGTACTGTACCCTGCAATGAGTTGGCACCCCATCCAGGGTGTCCCCCACTTTGTGCCTCAAGGCTGCCAGGGATGGGCTTACAGCCTTGATAATGGTTACACAGTTTTGAAAGTGGATGGATTTAACAGTACAATTTCATACAATTTTTCATAATATTATAATTTTTGTTTCAGCTCTATCTGCTAAAGGAGAAGCTACGTTGGCCACCACAGGTGTGACAGAGAAAACAGTTCAAAGGAAACTTATTCATGAGGAGGTTCACACAGCCATGTCTGAGGAATCCACTAGTTTGTCAGTCTCACAAGAAGTTCTCTCTGGCATGGCTGCCTCTATGCAGGAGGCTTTCTTCAGTAGTTCCAGCCTGACTGAGAATAAATTTGAATCCATCTCTGCTACCTCTGTGTCATCTGTGACATCAAAGTCCATAACAGCAAAGAGCTTCACTGGTATGATGAAGGAAATGGCTAGACATGAAGTCACATCACACAGTTTTCAAGGTGAATTTCTTCATGTTTTGAGCTAACTCTAACAGGCTCATCTATCATTTCAAGTTATCATCCTGCTTTAATTCAGTTATACATCTCATTAGTCTGTACACTTGTTTTGCTTTCCTTATCTCAGGTGTACCACCTAAAATTGAAGCTTTGCCTGAAGACATATGCATAGAGGAAGGCAAGGTCCTCACCGTGGCCTGTGCTTTCTCGGGGGTGCCTGTGGACATTGAATGGTCCCATTTGGGAAGGACACTGGCAAAAGATGACAAGAGCAGCAGCAGATTCCACGTCGAGACCACTGAGGACCTCACCACCCTCATTATCAATGGTATCAAGGAGAATGATGCTGGGGCCTATACCCTAAAACTCTCAAACGAGCTTGGCTCAGACACTGCCACCGTCAATATCAGCATTCGGTCAATGTAAACACATGCTGTCTTTAACCATCCCTCCTTCATTCATGCCCCCAGTCACCCATAGTTCCTCCATCTTCTGTAACTGCTTGTCTGATAAAGGCTGCAGTGTTCCCCATCAGTGCCTCCTTTACTACATGAGCAAGCCATGCTTTAGGTAATTAAGACTTATTGTAAATATTAACTATTTTTGTAACAAACTTGACATTAATTTATGCCAAACTAGACTAAAATATTAAAATGTAAGATGTTAAAATGTGCCATATTGGGTAATTATGACTTTCAATTATTCAGCCATTTTTCTTTGACATGTACATAATGTATATAGCCGAATTTACCGGTTATGGAAAATGTATGCGTTGTTATTTATGGCAATATTAACCTAAAGAAGTGGAACTAAATGTTTAACAGGAGAAAGTTTTTAAAAAAAACGAATATCCTGAAAACCCTGAAACTAAACTATGTGCCTCAACAGTAAGTTGATGTCAAGATTGCCTCAGCAGGTAGACCCTTCCCTGTTGATGTTTTTCTAGAGTAGTAGAGACATGCACTGTATGACCATGCGTGCAATAAGTATCACCTTACATGAATTCTTTACATGACCATAAGACCTTGAGTGCAGTTTGTACACCCTCAAGCAAGCTGCATGACTAGGCCTCATGTTCAGACAGACGATGTCATTACAGGACTTTATTGAAATGCCCACAGTGCGAGCGGCCTGCACTTTGTGAGCCCAGTTGTTTTATGTGCACTGTTTCTGGCAGTGGACTGCTTGACCTGACTTGAGAAATGAACATCGCCTGGCCTTTAACTAACACATGCCGTTCAAGTACTTTGCTGCAGAAACAGTGCCACCTCTTGGAGGATTGCTAGGGTGCATTGTGTTTCTCTGTGTGTTTGTGTGTGCGTGCACGTTCACGTGCACGTGATTGTGCGTGCTTTCCCGTGTCTGTGTTTTTGCTTTCAGGATTTCAAATTGTCAGTAGTCAGGGCACCCACCAAGCAAGTGTACCACAGTGTGTACTGCCACACAATGTGTTGGAAACCAAATGCATTAACTGCATGTCCTGAACTTTGGTTTTATTGAATTTATTAATGTAGCTTTACCTATAAAAGCAACCTCCTCGAGTTTTATTATTGATTAAATAAAGCATGATTTCAGCACCTCAAAATGTCTCCAAGTGGTCATCTGTGACTCGTTTTTATTCATTTTCATAAAGAAATGAAAAAGATTTTTTCAACATTTTTTTTACCAAATCTTTATTTGAAAAAGCTTTTAATTATTAATAGTATGTTTTTTTGTTTTTTTTTTCTTTCAGTGAGAAACAGGCTTGTTACTCTTAAATGACCATCCTATACATGTACCTGTAGTGCATGTAAGATTCATCAGGGAAAACTGTCTGGTAAAATTAGGCAACCACATATGATCAGTGATACTAAATACTTCCCTTCTGAGGATCTTAGAACTCAGCCTGCAATAATATTGCATAGACACTGGCTGTTTCCCTGGCACAGCCTTCAGAACGTCTTCCAGCTACTGAAGCCCGAGCTGCATTTCTGTCATGCCAATCTGCAACCTTGCACTTCTCAGACACAGCACCTCGTTCCCGTAACCAAGTGCATCACACAAACTACAGCAGCGAGGAGACGTACAACCCAGCAAAGAAGGTAAGCATAAGCTGTGGGTGCCGCTCTATACCACTTACAAGAATGACTGGACATAGTCTGAGGGATTAATATGCTAAGAGACAACACACAGCATAGTTGGAGAATCTCCTGATTGTTTCTCACATTTCCTGTTTTAGGGCTCTAGGGGTATTCTGTGTCTGTTACTCATGTTTTCACTAAACTTCTGCTTTCTTTACTTAATCTGGAATGCAGGCAGTATCATGCCAAAAGCAGTAGGTGTTCAGCCTCAGCTGGCATTTGTCTATGCGGTGATCTTTGTCAGGCATCTCTGTGCTGCACAGCTCTCCACATCAGGTGTGTCTACATATTCCCTTTACAGTCTTTGTAAGCATAGGTTTATATGAATTAATAAATGTTGATTCAGATAATCAGACCTTTTTTCTTTTAATGAATGCTATTTTGTTCATACGTGACAGTCGCAACCTTTGCTGAGGTGGGAACACAGAGAATACATTGCAGTGACACTTTAAAAACACTGCTTGTTTTAAAGCAGAACTGTGACTTCTTTACAATGCTCCGTGCATAAAGAGCCCACTGCATGAGGCCAATGCACCAAGTGAACATTTGCTGACCATTTATTAAATTAAAGCCTTCTTGAGACGATGCCAGCACAAGTCATTAATGCGATGAACATTTGGCAGAAGCAACTGGCTGTCTTAACCCCCATGATTCAGGGAAATTACATTTTCTCTTCTGTGTTTTCATTCCACTTGCGACAGTGAGACAGCATAAAATGTGTTTATTTAGACTATTAAATATTCATGCTATGATTTTTTAAAATTTTATATTTCAAGATATTTGTGATCAGCAAACCTTGAGAAATATTGATATATATTTTCCACTGTTAAACTTTCATATTACACGATGTTGTAAAACTATAGAAACTAGGGCAATGAAGAGCTTTCTGTGGTACTGTAACCTCCACTGTATACTCTGTGCACATTGGTTTATAGACATGTGGGTCTTGGAGTCTTGCATGGATTGTGGGGATGCTAATGAAATATACTAAATTAAGTATTTGATTGATTTGTATGATTTGATATATGTAATTATGACACGTAACCATAACAGAGTAGGTAACCCATGTAACTTAATTGAATATGTTACTTTCAATGAAGCACCTGTCTTGCTAGTCAAGAGTTGAAACAGCATTGAACATGGTTTAACCCATGTTTAATACCATGGGTCTAGAACCTACAAAACCTCAGTAGCATGTTGTGTTAATTTTTCATAGTGTGAGATGCCTGGGTGTGTACATCACTAGGAGGATATAGTTGGTCATGTAGATTGGGAAAACGTGAACACAGATCTATGTGAAACTTTGTAACAGCTGATGCCAATTTAACCTCTTCTATATAATGTCTTCTTAGGTAGCATTGTTTTCTATGCCATTTTGTCATTTTTATTAATGTATTAACAATCACCCAGCAACTTGGTCCACATGTTTAGACATTTCACATACCCCATGTTGAGTTTTCGGCTCTGTTTTCCATATTGAGGAAAGATCACGCAGAGGATTTCTTATAATGGTCTTTTTATTTTAATTTCATCATGCCTGTTTTCACCTTTTCTTATACAGTACAACACAAAAATCTTCTCACACAAAATCAGAACGTATTGTATGTAATACACTCATACACAAAAGTGTGGTCATAAACCATATATGGGGACGTCATTTTAGTACATTACACCTTACAGGTTAACAAATATAAAGATAATATAACATATTATAACAGATGAGAGCACATAATTTAACATCTCACCATGAGGAAATGTTTAATCTGCAGTCCCAAATACAGCTACATGTCAAAAGGCTTTTAAGGCCACCACTTACTGTTTCAGTTCCATAAAACACTGACAGACTTACAAAAAATAAATAAGGCATCTGATATATTTTTGTTTTTTAATTCTGCTGCGTGGCTTTAAATTAAACTTGAATGAATAATACGATTATGAAATACCTAGTTATTACCTGGGCTATATGAGACTGAGTGATGTTTGTCTTGTTGTAAACGGCTTTATAGGTGCTAAACCAGACTTTAACATTCATGGTTCTCTATTAAGCTACAGTAGTGTGATAATGGTACCATTGATATATACTGCTCAAAAAAATTAAAGGAACACTTTGAAAACACATCAGATCTCAATGGGAAGAAAATCATGCTGGATGTCTAT